>JAZHYW010013703.1:0-25163 GCA_037355805.1 Ixodes ricinus | reverse complement strand
CCCCTCGTGAAACAAACAGCAAAGCTTCACCTCTCTCTGTTTGAATCACCCCATCCTTTCAGATGCAGTCCGAGTTAAAAAAAATAGTCGCTCTTATTCCTCTGCCTTCACCGTTGGGGACGGAACCCAGAAGCTAAAATGTTTGCTACAAATTCTGCACTCTTGAGAAGCGAAAGACATGCTGAGATAAGAGGTGACCCACTTTGTCCACCGAATCAACATTCATTGCTCGGGACCGAACCAGACTCTAAAACGTTTCTACAAATTCTTCGTCATTGAGAAGTGAAAGACATGCTAAGTTAAGGTGATAATGCAATTATTGCAAAGGTGCAAGCGAGCTGGAAAAGAATGACGATAATAATACCCTTCTCCAGGAGTTATTACCGTCTAAGGTAAGAGGTGGCCCACTTTGTAAACGGAACCAAATAGAACAATATATTTTCTCGGAACAAACTATTGTGGGACCAGTTGCCCGCGTGATGAGTCATCCTATGACAAATGTTCCTGTGTGACGAATCGTCCTGTGACCAATCGCCCTGTGACGAGTGCGCATGTGACGAATGCACCGTATCCCGAACTTTGCATCTGTTCTCTAGCTGTAGTGACGCAAGAACATGTGTGGTGAGCGCCAGATAAAGTCATCTTAACTCTCAATGGTGAGTGCCAGATAGTCATATTTAACTCTCTCACGGCCTCGATTCACAACAAAACGCCCACTTGGAATTAGATAAAATTCCAGGGGTTTTTAACCATCTTTAAACACAACTTGCCCCCCACGAAACATCCTATACCGGGGATGACACCTTGCATATAATAGACAATTCTTCTTGTTGGTGCAGGCAACTGTCTTGCCCTCCGGATCAACTTATAGTTTGATTCAAGATGGAGACTTGCAGTCCGGTGTCAATTAGAAGACGTACCGGGCAACCATTTAGCGTGAGGTCAGCGAGGAAAGCATTCAGGCTGCTGGGATCGCCGACTTCGCAGTGCGTGGCTTGAACAGGTGCTCGCTGACCATGGCCTTTACACTGTACGGGTTGTAGTACTGCCCAGCTGCAGCAGCCGGAGGAGAAGGACCTCTTCGGAACAGCTGGTTGGCGTAATGACGAGCCCGGAACCGGCTTCGGGCCCGAGTTGGGAACGAAGCAGGTCGCTGGTCGCTTTCGAAAGACGACTGCAGTAGTCTACGGCTGTGGCAGACCACGGTAAAGTGTCTCATCTTAGCACAGAGGAAACACTGGGCCTGCCGGACAGAGCAGATGTCGCGGGCGTAGTTCTGCCGTCCGCAGAAACAGCAGGTGCTGTCAGTTTCCCACTCCTGCAGACGGAAAGGAGGCACGTCCCGTCAATGGGGTCTCTTGAAGTAACTGGTTCGCGCCGGCTGACGCGGCGTGTGGCTGTGGGGCATTCTAGAACCGTCCGCTCCCGGCGACGGGATGTAGCAATGGTAGAGATTTGCCGCTACAGAAGCAGGTGCCGACTGGTGAAATTCGCCTGCAGCTCGAGCCAGCCGCTGGAACTGGAGCACCAACTGAATTGAGCACTCTAGCGTCGGCACCTGTTTGTTTACACACTCGCACAGGATGCGGTCTTTAATTTTTATTTATTTATTTGAAAATACTGTTAATCTCTTAGCAATTTTAGCTCGAAGGAGCACACAAAAATAAGTACACACTCGTTCACATTTCGTCAAATCTACAACATAAAAATGCAAGTAATTTATGCAATAAACACTGGTATATGAAGAAGGATAGCAATACCTTTAAGGATAATGCACAAGGGTAAACATACAGATTTTCGCCAAATTATACAACCACTGTTCAATACAAGTAAAACTAAAAAAATATGCAAATCAATTCATTCATAATTACATGTTACTGTGCAATAAAGCATCCAACTGAGATATAAATGATATGATAGAGGTGCTGTTTGTAATGACAGTATCTTGTTGATTCCATTCTCTCGTAGCGAAAGGAAAAAAAAAGTAACTGAAGCAGTCATTTTCAAAGCAATATTCAGTCATGTTTGTCTGTCTAGTATATGAAAAAAAAAAAGAAAAAAAAGTACTTGGATGTGGCAGAAAGTATAATTATTTAAGCCTAAGGCGCTTAGCCTGATAGCTAGTGTAAGGAGACCTGACTTTTTAAGAACTTCAGTTGGTGTGCGGTGCACCTGTATTTAATAAAAATAAATCTTGCTGCTTTGCGCTGTATATCTTCGAGCTTAGCTATATTATTCTTCGTGTGAGGAAACCATACAATGTTTGCATATTGCAGCATTGGTCTAACAAGACTAGTGTGTGCTAGGAGTTTAGTGGGTGTGTCGGCTAGCTTGAGTGTTCTTTTTATGTGCATACATTTTTTTAATGACTGACGTTACATGATTTACATGTAGGTTTCACCTTCAATTGAAGGTGGAACCTTCAATTGAAGGTTCCACCTTCAATTGTCATTTATAAAAAAAGTAGGAAGAGGACATGGCGTAAGAACGGAACCTTGCAGAACGCCGGAAGTGACTCTGACAGTTTCTGATGCCTCTTGTCCATATTGCACAAACTGGAAATGATTTGATAAGTAATTTTTGATTCAACTGACCATGGGTCCTTCGTCAATAGCATGTTTCAGATTAATGATCAGCTTGGGGTGTGATACTCTATCAAATGCTTTTCAAAAATCAAGCAGTAGTATGTCTACTTGCTTTCAGTTGTTAATGCTAAGGCTCACGTCATGCGCAGTTTCAAGCAGTTGGGTGACTGTTGAAAGGCCACTTCTAGATCAATGTGGTTAAGGAGAAAGAATCTGGTGTTCATCAAGAAATCTTCCTTAGAATGGTGTTTTCAAGTAGTTTACTGAAGGTAAAGGTGAGAGAAATCTGTCTAAATTTTGAAGGGTTGGTGATGTCGCCTGATTTGTGTATAGGTTTGACTACATTTTTCCACTCAACGGGTAGCTGTCATGTGCTAAGAGACTTATTAGAGATTATGTACAAGTATTTGCTCATCCATTCAGCGTATCATTTTATGAAGATGTTAGGAATATTGTCGGGACCACTGTCTTTTCTTGTGTCTAGGTTGAGTAAGAGGTTTATAATTCCTGGTTCAGTTGTGAATAAAGGCTCCAGAGCAATAGCGTGAGGGTTGAGATTACGGATAGTACCAATTATCTTCTGTAAAACCTTACTGAAAGTAACTGTTATACTTGTTTGTTTTACTTCGGCTCTCTTCAATGTTTAGACTGGGAGAGTTGGTCTTCTTGGGACTAAAATGGTTCCAGAACTTATTTGGAGAGTACTTTGAGAATTCATGAAGAGTCACCTTGTAATACTTTTCTTTTGCTTCTTTTGTTTCATTTTTTAGCATTTTTGCCAATTAAACAAATTCAAGTATACCCTTAAGCATGCTTTTGTTTTCAATGACTCGTTTTATTTCAATCTTTCGCTTAGCATGGATGATATCACAATTGATCCATGGATTATGATTTTTTTGTTAACCTTTTCTTTGTAGGTATGTATCTAGTAACACTGCCCTACTGAAAAAAAAAAAGAATTTCCTTACTGGTTTTATTGGGTTTCAATATGGATTATCAAACCAAATATCATATCGGTGAGTTTTACCAAGATGGAATCTGGGAATTGAACCGTGCCTGATGCAGTACACTGCTGCCCATAAATAAACGAGAATGAAGCCGGAAAATACACCGGTTCATTTCTAATCGGCAATGAACTAGCTGGGAATTAATTTTTAATTGAACCAGTTTGTTTCAGATCTGATAACCATATTGGTGAAAAAGTCTTGGGTATGACAAAACATTCCTTGAATCTGAGATGTCAAACACGCTGAAGAAATAAAATGCCATATACCTTTTCCCGAAAAAAAGATGGATGTTTATTGAAGCTGTTCGGTCGTCCACCAGCGGAGTTTTCACTCCTGACTTCGGCTTCTGAGGCTCTTTTCCTGGCCTGCTTTCCTCACTGAAAAAGTTTGACAGGATGGTCTTTACCCTGTTGAGGCGCTCCCCGTCGGCCAAGGCTGTTCTCCTCCCCTTGATGAAGTCGGACAAGCCAGCTGCGAAGGCATAAAAAATGTATGGAGGAGCTGGCTCTTTATATTTCCCCACTTTTAAGGTGGGGAAATATAAAGATTGAAAAATAACTGGTCCCCTGCCTGCTCCTGCGTGAGCACTACGGGCTTAAAGCCAATTAATAATAACTGAATAGGACTAATCAGTCAAAATAACCTTTTGTTATAAAAGCCAATTTGGGTATAAATAATATATATAGCCGCCAGCAACCAAGAAAACGGGCCCGGATCAGCGGCATTTATTTTGCATGTCTTATTGCATTGTTTACTTTTCCTAAAAAAATTTTTCTTCTTTTTTTTTTTTTGGATTGTTTTCTTTTTTTTTGGGTGTCTGCTTCCTTCTTGGAGTTCGGAGCCGCGCTCGTGTCCCTGTTGCTCGCTTGTTGAGTACTGTGCACCTGAAATTAGAACACTCCACAAAATGATTAAGATCTGTTTCAAAATAGGTTTTATTTTTTTTTTCCGGGTCCTTGTTGGTTTGTAGCTTTCTCACATATATTACTTCTGTATGCCTCCGCCATTGTTTTATCCATACTATCTCTATGTGTACACATGAGTATTCTCTGTTATTTTAATTTTTTCTATGTCTGTGTATATATGTTCCCATTCTTATCATCATGTGTATCTTTGTCAAGCGCTCTATTCCCTTCTATATTCAGAATAGAGATTAATGTAGTTGTCCATTTATTATATATCCTTTTTTGTTTCAGTTGAGCGTACTTTACACTTGATATTATAAAGAAACCCTTCCTCCGATTTTTTTTTTTGGCTCTCTCCCTCTTTCTGGGACGGGATCGTAATTAATATTTACCTATCTTATTTAAGGGTTATGTGCATTTTTTCATGGTTATTGTTCTTGTGTTTGGAGACGCTTAAATGAATACTGTGGTCAGTAACTACATTAATGTACTACAGCAACAGGCTGTAGATTTGGCACCCTGTGGGCCAAGCGCGCAACGACTGCTTCAAGTGTTCCTTAGGTGTTTTTTTTTTACTATGCTCTCTTTTTTATAAGAAGCTGAACATCTTTTCACAATTTGACGACATGATGGCGCTCAAGACGAGGACATAAGGGAGACTAGACAACACAGAGCGCTACTTCAACTGTTTGTTTACTTTTGAAAAAAGGGGGGGACATATATACACCCATACCGCTTCACCTCAGCCAATCCCCAGGCCTCACCGTCGCCTGCAAAACGCTATCTCCTTGTCTAACAAGTCAATGGAGGCAACGCTGACACATTGTGCTCCAGACAGTTTTATCAAGTCTGCTTCTATTATTTCCCTGACCGTCCTATCTTTGTGTCTGGATAGAATTGCGCACGTGTTGAACAAGGGCTTGCACCCGGAATCGTGACAATGAACTGAAAGATGACCGTCACGGTGATTATTAACATTCAAATTGTGCTCTCGTAACCTATCATTTAGGCATCTGCCTGTTTGCCTAATGTACTTTTTACCGCATGACAACTGAATCACGTACACGACTCTCTTTGCCAACCATTGCTTAGGGTAATATGAATACATTAAGCAAGCATTATACATGCTCAGGATGAAGGATGGGTATTTAGAAGATGTGTTTTACAAGTGATGATGTTATGTTGTCAGTGCCTGGTGTGATTCGTGTTCTTATGTGCTGTATAATATGTGTCAGTTCCTGGATTGTGAATGGAGCGTCATTGGTGGTGTCTGCGTTTGGTGTTTGATGTATACTTGTTCTGATGTGTATTCTGTCGGTCGATCCCGTGGAAACTGGGCATTTAAGATAGTTTCCACGGATTCGTGTAGGGAGGATGTATATGTTTCATCGATTTAAAGGATGGGGGAATCGGGATGTTTTTTTTTAAATACTATTTAGTGCTATTTTATATGGAAGTGTAAATATGTTTCTAGATACTTGTGTACAAAATGACTTCCATGATTTTGTTTTTGCTGTTTTTATGTTGTTCTTGTATTCTTTATGTGCGGTGAGATAAGTTTCTTTGAATGTGGGCCTAAGGGATGGTAGGGCACGCTGGAATCATCGTCAAAGAGCTCTCACTCTCTTCCTCTCGATGTCCAGCTGTGGCGTCCACCATGGTGTTTGGCTTTTGCTATCTTGAACCACTTTACAATATCTGTTGTAAAGTGTTCTGATCTTTGTGTAGAATGTGTTAATTATATGTTCGAGTTGTTTTCTGCTTGTAATGAGTGTTGTTTCTTTATTTATAAACCACGTGTCTCTGGATAGTATGTCAAGGAGTTTGAATGGTCCTGTTTGTGTGAGTTTTTTTGTTGATGTATTGTATGTTTTATATGCTTGAAAGTATATATAACTGTGGTCACTTCCGAGTGGGTTCATCTAACACTGTCCAGTTTGTTATTTCCCTGATTATATTGGGTGTTATACGTGTAAGGTCTATCCAACTACGTCCATTGGTAGATTGGAATGTTGGGGCAGAGTTGGGTGAGTTGAGGGGGTAGGAGGAGGAGGAAAAACTTTATTTGTCTTAGGGTGATTGTTGAGCGGGCAGGATAGGGAGCTTATCCCCGCCTGGTGGCTAGGAGTCCATGGACCCCAGCGACCCACTCAGCCCGTTGGGTGACCCTGTCCTGAAGGACCGGGTCCGAGCTGAGCAGCGTGGCCTCCCACTGCCCCAGGGTAGCAATGCCAGGCCCGTCGGACCAAGGGTCCTTCGGGCAGGTCCAAATGATATGGGTTAGGTCTGCCCTCCCATGGCATAGCGCACAAGAGGGGGTGAAGAGGCCTGGGTGTATATGGGAGTAGAGGACTGGATTGGGGTATGAGTTGGTCTGGAGCTGTCGCCACGTAGTGGCTTGAGCTCGAGGTAGGGAAGGGTGTGGGGGAGGGTAGATGCGCCGCCTTAGTCGATAATGGTTAGTGATCTCGTGAAAGGTGACCAATCGGTCCCGGGCCGTGCGAAACTCCATCCCAGGAGGTGCGGGGTCCCCAGCCCGGTCGGTGAGTCCTCGGGCGGAAGTGTGGGCGGCCTCGTTGCCAGGAAGGGAGGAGTGCGCAGGGGTCCAGATGAGGTGGACGGAATGGTGAGGAGGGTGTTTAGTGAGAAGGCGTAGGGTGTAGGGGAAACTCGCCCCTTCATGAAATTACGGATAGCTGTTTTGGAATCGCTAACGATTGTGGTGGCGGAGGTGTTGGTCATTGCCAGAGCAATGGCGAACTCTTCCGCCTCTTCTGAAAGTGTAGTGTAAAGAGTTGCGGAGGTCAGAAGGGAGCCTGCATTGTTAACCGCCGAGAGGGCAAACGCCTCTCGGCGGGTGTATTCAGCGGCGTCGACGTAGGCCACGTCCTCTCGGCCGCCGAGGCGCTTATGGAGGGCCTCGGCGCGTTTAAGGCGCCTCTGTTCGTGATATTGAGGGTGCATGTTTCGTGGGATAGGAGAAACCTGGAGTGATTGGCGGATATCGAGGGGTAGGGAGCATTTGTGAGATGGGTTGGATGGGAAGTTAATCTGCAGTGACGTGAGGATGTGTCGGCCCGCCTGAGTAGTGGATAGCCGTTCGTATTGCGCGGTGAGATGGGCCTCAGCTAATTCCTCGGCCGTGTTATGGACTCCTAATTTAAGGAGTCTATCGGTGGAGGTAGAGGGCGAGAGGCTGAGGGCCGCCTTGTAGGTTTTCCTAATAAGGGCGTTAACTTTGTCGAGCTCTGCTCGTTGTAGGGGAAGGTAGGGAGTGGAGAAGACAAGTCGGCTGATCACAAAGGCTTGGACCAGCCGAAGCATCTCCTGCTCCTTGAGGCCATGATGTCGTGAGGAGATTCGATGAATGAGTCGGAGCGTTTGATCTACGCTTATTTGTAGTTTTTGTAATGCTTGTGCATTCTTGCCGTTGTTTTGGATTAAGAGGCCCAGAACTCGTATGGTAGGAACTTCAGGGATGAGATGGTTGTTTACTTGCAATCTGATTTCGGGAGGGGTCGTGGCCACTCTGCTGGGGCGCAGTAGGAGGAGTTCGGACTTTTGTGGAGAGCAAGATAAGTTGGCCGCTCCCGCGTGTACTGCTATGATGTCCACGGCGGACTGTAGCGTGGCCTCGATGTGTCCATCGCTGCCACCTCCCATCCACAGCGTAATGTCATCTGCGTAGAGACTATAATGAAGTCCCGGAAGGGTGTTAAGTTTAGCCTGAAGGGGTAAAAGGGCTAGGTTGAAAAGGAAGGGGGAAAGTACGGAGCCTTGGGGGGTACCGTAGCTTCCCAGTTGTATGGGATCGGAGGTGAGGGACCCTAGTGTGATGGTTGCCTGCCTGTCAGTTAAGAAAGCCTTGATGTACCCGTACATGCGGGGGCCTGGGTTAATGGCGGCTAGGTTAGTAAGAATTGCCTCGTGCGCGACATTGTCAAAAGCCTTGGTGAGGTCGAGGCCTAGGATGGCTCGGGTGTCGCGAGAGGTAGTGGGTTGTAGGATTTGATGCTTAAGTTGTAGCATCACATCCTGGACTGAGAGGCCGGCTCGAAAGGCCACAATGGATGGATGGATGGATGTTAGCGGCTGTACCCTTTGTATCGGGCAGTAGCTTGCGCCACCTAGCCTAAGCAATATTTATACCGACTCCCCCTTTCCCCTCAATTTCTTTCCCTCTATTTATGCAACCATCACCGGGCCGGTGGAAATAACCCCCAGGATGACCTTCGGGGGATCGGGCAAAACAAAGCAATAAGAAAAATAGAAAACGCACCCCCGCCTCCGCCCCCTGGCGAGGGAGTCGCCAATTTTCCTCTGGTCAACCTATTTGGCGGTACTCCCACAACCAGACCCACCGGGAGACAGGGTTGAGACTTTGGGCCGGAGCCACGCGGGAGGGAGTCCCAATTTTCCTCTGTCCTCCCTGTCCCCAGTTGTGCTAGTTGCTTTATTCATTCTCAGTTTTCCCTCGTCTGCCTCCACCAATTCTCTAACCTCCTCTTTGTCACCTCCACTCGCTTATACCGTATATACTCGTGTATAAGCCACACTTTTTTTCGAAATTTTACTCGGGTGCGGGTTATACACGAATCAGTCCTATAGCTGCGCATTAACGCACTTAAGTGCCACCGCGACTACTGCATAGAACGATGCAACAACTTTTGAGCGGTTACAAACATATCAAAGCACTTTATTGGGCTACTCATCGTCGCTCTCGGAGTCGTCATCGCCGGACGAGCTCATCTCATCGGCGCGCTCCCACAGCTGATCGTCCTCCGTACCGTCCATGGCGTTCGAGA
Source organism: Ixodes ricinus (assembly GCA_037355805.1). Classification (NCBI taxonomy): domain Eukaryota; kingdom Metazoa; phylum Arthropoda; class Arachnida; order Ixodida; family Ixodidae; genus Ixodes; species Ixodes ricinus. The sequence continues at coordinate 15,861 of JAZHYW010013703.1, read as the reverse complement.
TTCCGGTCACCTTAAAACTCTTCACGATAGTCTCCACTGACAGTGAACGCCACGCATTCAAAATCCACTGGCACACTTGCTGCAGAGATGCCCTCTTCAGTCGCCCCGTCGGCGTCTTCTCATGACTCCCCGCGGCCATCCACTCGGAATAACACCGCCGAAATTCAACCTTGAACGGCCGGTTCACGCAGACGTCAAGCGGCTGCAGCACACTGGTTAGTCCGCCAGGAATCACTGCCAAGTCTGTTCCATAGTCGGCCAGTCGGGACTTCACCCGGTTAGTCAAATGTCCCCTAAAACTGTCCAGCACAAGAAGGGCCTTACGATGTAGCAGGGCTCCTGGTCGGTTCTGCCACACCGTTTTGAGCCAGTCCACGACCAGCTCGTCGGACATCCATCCTTTTTCTTGGACACGGACTACGATGCCCTGGGGGAACTTCTCTTTCGGCATAGTCTTTCTTTTAAACACGACGTATGGCGGAAGCTTCCTCCCATCAGCGGTGACACAAAGCATCACCGTGCACCTCTGCCGTTCGGCGCCAGTAGTGCGCACGGAGACACTCTTCGCACCTTTGACGTCAACAGTGCAGTTCTCTGGCGCATCAAACCAAACCGGAGTCTGATCGGCATTCCCTATCTGCGACAGATCGTACACATGGTCCCTCCGAAGAGCATTGACGAAGCGATGAAACTTCACCACTTGGTCTTCGTATTCCGCCGGCAGCTTCTGACAGAGCGTCGTTCGACGGCGAATGGAAAATTGGTTGCGCTTCATGAAACGCTGAAGCCATCCTCTGCTAGCTTTGAAGTCCGCAGGTGCGATATCCATGTGCCGAGCGACAGCCAGGGCTTTTACGCGGATCATTTCCGTCGACACCGCGTAGCCATCTCTCCTCGTGGTGCGGACGTATTCGACGAGCTCCTCTTCCAGCTTCGGAAACTTGCATTGCTTCCCACGGAAAGCTTTTCGGGTGCGGTTGGTTTCGGCAATGTCTTTCTGTTGTATGCACCAACAGCGCACACACTTCTCGTCGACGTCAAACTTGCGCCCGGCTGCCCGTTTCCCGTGTTCTTCGGCGTATTTAACTACTTGAAGTTTGAACCCCGCAGCGTACGCTCGCCTATACTTTCCCATGACTGCGCAACGGAGCACGTGCGAGGCTAATGATGCAAGCCAAGCAGAACAGCAGAACTTCAGGTGATTGCTATCGCGGTCGTCCGACAAAACACAAAGAATAGATGGCGGCGGCTGTTGCAACTTGCCGGAAAAAGAGAAGACGGAAAAGGCGTGGTGATGATGATAGTGATATCGCCATCTCGTGAGAGAGACGACAGTTCAATTTTAGGCGCAACTTTTGAAAAATAATTTTTTTTTCGATTTTTTGTTTTTTAAAGTGGGGAGTGCGGGTTATACACGAGGGCGGCTTATACACGAGTATATACGGTAATCCACCCCTCCATCATCTCCACCGAAACCCAATGCCCCCGCGACATCTGTTGGCCCAGAAGGAGGGGCCGGACCAAGCCCCTTGCACGTTAAAATCAGATGTTCCATCGTTTCACTCTCCATTTTACATATGTTACATGTTGTATCTACGTCTTCAAATTTAGCCCTATAGGTCTTTGTTCGCAGTACTCCCGTCCTAGCCTCGAACAGCAAGGAGCTCCCCCGTGAATTATCAAACAATGTTTCTTTTCTTATTTCTTGTTTATGTGATCTATACATAGATAAAGCTGATTTGCCCTGCATTCTCCCCTCCCACATCTCTCTCTCCGCCCTCTTAATTGTCTTTTTCACTGACCCCATTTGTTCCGTTCCACTACCCGTCTGCAAAAATTTAATTCCCAGCTTCCGAGTTCGTTTCGTCCATTTTGTGTTCAGGCTTCTCATGTACAGAAACTTGTATACCTTTGCCGCCCACCTCGTGTGTTCCATATCAGTTAGTCTCTGATCAAAATTTAATTTACTGGTTGCCTCTCTGCTTTCGAAAGATGACCAGCCCATATCTCCCTGTACTCCTTCGTTTGGTGTGTTCCCATGTGCCCCTAAAGCTAACCTGCCTACACTCCTTTGCCTTACTTCTAAGCTCGACTGGACCTCCGACTTCATGCACAAGACTCCATTGCCAAAAGTCAAACCTGGTACCATTACACCTTTCCACACCCCTCTCACAACTTCGTATCTGTTAAAGTTCCATAGTGCCTTATGTTTCATGATGGCTGAATTCCTTTTGCCTTTATCGGTTACATGCCTTTCATGCTCCGCTAGGTATTTCTTTCCCTCATTAATCCATACACCCAGGTACTTGTACTTGTCCACCATATCTATCTCTATGCTCTGTATTTTTATTGTATCTCCCTTCTTGTCGTTAAACATCATTACTCCCGATTTTGTCCCACTGAAATTCAGGCCCAGAGCATCCCCTTCCTCGCCACAGATCTTTACCAATTTCTGTAACTCTTCCCGGCTATCCGCCAATAGCACAATATCGTCTGCATACATCAGACCCGGTATTTTCTGCTTCACCTTCTCCCCTCCTTCCATATAAGTTAAATCGAAGCCTATGTCACTTTGTTCTAGTCTTTGTTCCATTCCTGTTAAGTAAATCATGAAGAGCAGAGGTGACAGTGGACAACCCTGCCTAAGCCCTCGCTTTATTGCTGCTGGCCCCATGTTTTCATTTTCCCATGTTATAGTTACCGTGTTATTTTTGTACACCTCTTGTAAAAACCTTACTAAGGTAATGTCTAATCCTAATGTCTTTAGTCGAGCCCACATGGCATCCTGATTAACATTGTCATATGCACCCTGTATATCTAGAAATGCTATCCATAGAGGTCGTTGACTTGCCTGCGCTATTTCTATACATTGCGTGAGTGTGAATAGATTATCCTCGAGTCTTCTATCTCTGCGAAAACCATTCTGTAGCTCTCCCAAGATCTGCTCACTCTCTGCCCACTCTTCTACCCTTCTCTTCACAATCTGCATTGCTAGCCTGTAAAGAACAGATGTTACAGTTATGGGGCGATAGGACTTGATATTGTCCTTGTCCCCTTTCCCCTTGTACAATAGCCTCATCCTGCTTTGTTGCCATGTCTCAGGTACCTCCCCTCCAACAATTATTTTATTTACTGCCTGCCTCAATTTCAACTTACTTATTTTACCCAGGGTTTTTACTAGTCTCATTGATATTCCATCTGGTCCAGTTGATGTTCCTGCAGCCACTCTACCTTCTGCTTTCTCCCATTCTCTTGGTGTTATTTGAGGTAATTCGCAAAAGTCCTGTTGATCATTGCTGTCGTCGATTCCCTGTGAAGTTTCCCGGTTTTCTATTTCTGAAAAAGCTTCCTCAATTATGCTAGTAATATATTTGTGCACCTCTTTTCCCTCTACCCGAGAACCCTCTGCAGTAATTAAAGCATGGTGTTTTATCTCAGTCTTTCTTCCATGTGAACTAATGTGTTTCCAAAACTTTTTAGCCGCATTTCTGTCTTTTTGGTTAACTTCCTTTGTCCACTGCATCTCCGCTCTCCTGACCTTGTCTTGAATTAGTGCACATGCCTCTCTTTTTTTCCTGAAAGACCCCCCATTTTGCCTCTATTTCTTCTGATGTAGCACCCCTTTTCTTTGCCTTTCTATGTTCCCTCGATGCCTCCTGTCGTCGGTTTATGGCCGCCTTAGCCTCCTTATCCCACCAAATTTTTGGTTTATGTCTACGCTTTCCCTTATATTTGGTTTGGTTTCGTTCCAGTTCTCTGCTCACAATTTCTATTAGTTGGGTATATGTCCATTCCTTTTCTGTTTCTGCAGATAATATATCTTCGATTCGGTTTGAAACCTCCTGTAGCTGTGCGTCACTGAAGCCTATCTTGTCCTCTTGCTTCCACTTTTGTTTTTCCGGTCCGGATTTCCCAAAATTTACTTTAATTCGTTTATGATCGCTCCCCAAACTTTTTGTACCCTCCTCGTCTATTTCCATAGCTCCCATTCTGTTATACAACTTGTGGGACATCAAGCAATAGTCTATTGTCGATTGAGACTTGTTCCTCTCCCATGTCACCCTTCCCTCACATTTAACTTGTGCATTAACCAGTACCAGATCAAACGCCTCACAAAACTCCTGTAGCATGCTCCCTGTTGTATCTGTATACCCATCAAAGTCCTCCAGATGTGCATTCATGTCCCCTATGATAAGAATTTCATGGCTCTGTCCAACCTCCTTGATATCGTTAGTTAGGCACCTCAGATGTTGTGTGTTTTCTTCTCTAGAATTTTGCCCTGTCCACAGATATACAAATCCCAAGAGTGTTGGTACCCCTCCGATGTTACCCTTTAGCCATAGGTGCTCCCTACATCCTTCCTTGATTCTTTGCCAATCTTCTCCCCTCACCAATGCCCCTATACCTCCTCCTTTACGTTCCTTTCCTTTCCTGTTACATCCTACCCATGTGTATTCTGGAATAAAAGGTGGTTCTTCCATATCCCTCAGATGTGTCTCCGCGACTCCGTATACCGTGATTTTTTCTGCCTGAAGTTGCCCCTCTATTTCGCACCACTTTACCCTATTCCTGCCCCCCTGCATATTTATAAAGCCTACGTTCTGCTGTGTCTTCCTCTTTCCCCTCCGCCTCTTAGTCCTGCCCCTCCTTGTTTCCTCTACGCCTGGTTCTGTGGGGTCCTCCTCAGGATCTCGCCCGCCCTTAAAAAGCTCCCGCTCTACGCCCCATTCTGCTCCCCACCTGCCACCCCATGGGTACGCTGTAATGGATGCCATCCCAGGAGAATGGGTGGAGTGCTCCAGTCCCATATATCTCCTGGTTGACATCCATCACATCATATCGTAGTGTCTCCCTCAGCTGTCGGATGGTTGCATTGGCCTCAATGACTTGCCTTTCCACCTCCGGACCTTCTCCCCAAACCTCTGGGATTGTGCACAGCACAATATGCACACCCTCAGAAAGCGCCCTAAGTTTGGCCACCCCCACCTGTATCTGCTTAGCTAGGTGCCGCCCCTTTCCTTTCAGCACGTCATTTAGCCCTGCATGTACCACAACCAAGTTCCTTTTTTCCATGTGCTCCCACATCTTGTCCTTTGTCACTTCCATTACCTCACCAAAACACTGTCCTGGCATGGCTAGCACCTGCACCCTGTCATCATACCTCACTGTCCTTAGCACTGCCTCCTTGCATCTCGACACGTTTGAACTGCCCACCACCCATACCCATAGGTCGGCATTTTGGAACCCACTCACTCACCATCACATCACTAATTACATCAACATCTAAAAGTCACAGCCTTTCACATCACAAAGTACATCGACGTCCAAAAGTCACAGCGTTTCACATCACAGAGTACACCGACGTCCAAAAGTCACGGCCGTTCACATCACAAAGTACAGCGAAGTCCAAAAGTCACGGCCGTTCACATCACCGAGTACACCGACGTCCAAAAATCACGACCATTCACATCACGGAGTACAACCGGATAACAAACTCATCCCCATCACGTTACCGCAGTCTCTGAACTCAAAAAGTCATTCACCGTCACTTCACGAATCCGTCAAGTTCACGAAGTACTCCACCGTCACATCACGAATGCGACAGAGTTCATGAAGCATTCCCCATCACATCACCGCCAACTTTGAATTCACAAAGTCGCTCACCGTCCCATCACGAGCTCATCGAGTTCGTGATGGGGAGTCGTTCCCCTCACGTCCGTGAACTGATCCCGTTCATGAAGTCGTTCGCCTTCACGTGGTTTGAGCGAGTGAGCGAGCTCACGAGTGAATTCGCCGAGCCCATCTCGACTTCACGGCCCTTCACCGAGTCACCGCTAACGGCGCCACTGTCTCCGGTTCTCGGCCATCCTCCAAGTTCACAGCCTTCGCTGCCCTTCACCGAGTCACCGCTATGGCGCCACTGTCTCCGGCTCCCATTCTCCAAGTTCTCTTGCAGCGGCGCTGGATGCTAACTGGATGCGTGTGTCAGTGTGTGTGCGTGCGCGTGTGTGTGTGTGTGGGGGGGAGGGGGGGGGTTGGCTGGGCTACGTACCCTGTCATTTTGTTTGTTTAGCTTGTTCCTCTGGCTTTTCGTTTTATTGTCCAGTTTTTTGTTGTTTATTTTTTTCGTTTCGTTTCACGTTTTCTTTATCATGCGCGCATGCTGTGGAGAGCGAGCGGCTTATTGACTCCGCCTGGTTGTCCGCGTTGATTGTGAAGGGCCCCCGCCTGTCGTTTTTTTTTAACTTTTGTTGTGCACGCCTTTTTCTACGAAAAAAAAAAAAGACGCTTTTGTTGCAAACGACCATTTGCCGAGGGGGCAAAAGGGACGGACAGACACGAACCTGCGTGAACGATTTTTGTGAAACATTTTCACGAACGTTAATACGGGTCCACAATATATGAGCGAATAACGTTTTAGCGAATTACATTTTAGCGAATAGAGATCGCATACGCGAATTGACGTTTAGGTGAATGACGTTTTAGCGAATAGGCTGTAGTGGCGGCAATCTGGGCTTCCAAACAGATCGCGCTACGGGGTATGTTGGGAAGGATAGCAAGGGGTGCCTTGCTATAGTTTGGGGAAAATTAATATGATCTCAAGCTCGAGCGTGCATCGCCAAAGGTTCGGCAAGCTGGAAAACGGGACGCCGGCGGCCTCCATTTTATCTATTCGCTCAAATGAACGCCGCCATTCGCTAAAGTGTCATTCGATGAAACGTCCTGGTCGAGGTTTCGCTTGCTAAACCGTCGTTCGATCAGTACAAAATTGCTCTGCGTGTTTTATCGTACTAATTATTATCGCACGGCAAGCGTGAGCTCCATGAAAACCAGCCTATCGTTGCCTACCTTACTTTACGTCGTAAAATAGCGCGTTAATGTCGCTTTCATAATAGACACCATAATAATGCAATACTTCACAACCGACTGCTGAATCACCCGTCTAATATTTTGTCACGCATTCATCATATATATATATAAAGTAGACATTCCAAAACAAGAGTCATTCATTCCCAAAATTTCAGTGGACTGGAACCACCTTCCCGCATCTATTGCCACAATTGCCACTTACCATATGTTTAAAACTGCCGTCAATAATCTATACAGTTCAGACTGAGCTCGAAAGTGTACAGCTGCCTTATATTTTTGTTATGTTCTCTTCTAACCCCCTCACCTCTGTAATGCCAGTGGCCCTGAGGGTATTTCAATTAAACAAATAAATTAAAAAAAGTAAGTGCCTCCCCTGAAAAACCTTTTAAAGAGGCGACCTGCAGCTTGCCGGAACAATGAAATCTGTGTTGTATTCGACCCCGTTGGTGACAGCACACCTCATCATTAATTAAACCACTCATTCGATCATTCACCTCAAAGCAATATGTTTACTTCTGAGCGTGTTCGTGTCGCTCACCCTACTTTGAGCGAAATGCTGTCGAGATAGCTAACGATGGCGGTCGACTCCCCTTTTCTCGGCTTTAAACCGAGGCGAGGCGCGCGACTCACGCGCCTCGCGCTCGTTGTTTTAGCGGCGAGATGTTTTGGTGGCGCCCTCCTATGGTTCCCCTTGTGACGTCATTACCTTGCGAACAACAAGTTCGATGGTGTTTGTAAATAGCATGGTGGAAGCTTGAAATCATTGCGCTCTCAAAGAAACACTGCCAACACCGTCAAAATTGAAGTTCTTTCATTCCTCTTATTCCGTCGATGATAAATCCCCTTTCCGACGTCATAGTCAGCGTTCGGCCAATCGTGGAAGGCCGACCACAGCGACGCTTTCGGTCCCGCACGGGGCTAATAGGGAGTATTCGCTGGTGGCCAGATCTGTGTGCGTGGTTGCTGAGCGCGTGCTGATGGCGAGCTTCCACAGTTCTTTTGCAACGTGCATTCCAAACCATCAAGATTTCCGATCTCAGCAGGCTATTAATGTAAGCTCGTTCTGAGCATGCGCCCTAAACATCGCCCTAAAATATGGCGTCCGGTGAATACCCCTTATAGGTAGTGTACTGTGTCTTCTGAGTTCATTTTTGAATAGAGTCGGAGCGTGTTTTTCGGAGTTTATTTTTTACAATAAATTTGGGGTGTTTTTCGGAGCTTTCTTTTATGGTACACAGAATTCGGAGTTTGTCGGCTTCTTCGGTGGTGTGAACTCAATTTAGAAAACAGCAGTTTGCGAATTTAGTAAATCAGCCTTTTCATATGCGAGACTTCGACTGTGGTCGTAAGAGAGGCTACCTTGTTTTTATGATAACGGGATAAGTTCATAAGTTGCAACTAGAAAAGATGACAAACGTAAAGCTCGTTGAAAATCCCGGTCGAATATAAAGACCTGTCGGCGTTATTACGTCTGGCAGCCCCAAATATTCGGAGTTTTTCTTATAAATTGGAATCGGCAAAATTTTAAACGGCAAGTATTCTTTGGATTTTATCGGATTTATTCGAAAACGCGGAACCCTAATTATACTGTAGTAGGCTCACGCAAAAGGTAGAACTTACTGCATTCTTAACCTGGTTAAGACTGCAGTTCGAAGCCCCCAGCACGCACTCGCTCCCTTCTGCCGAGCATTCGCTGCGCTTGCAGGCTTGTGCTTTTCTGGTGACGCAGGTCCACGAGAACAACATGCATACCAAATCAATAAAAGACGAAGTTCCCGGGGCGCGCGGAATACGCATGCCTCGAGAGTCGAGGCACAGAGAAAGCTACCAGCTCCAGGTGTCGGATGCGCAGTGGTGACCCGGAGGCTAGAAACCTCGCGCTGCAGGCAGAACTTGCACTGCGGTCTTCACCTGTCACCAAATATAAGTGCAATAGCGCAATGTGCTGAACGTACTGGGCACGCTACACCTATGTCGATACCTGTGGGCGGCATGTTTTCGCATTTCGTTAAACTCCTACGCATCCAAAGCTCCGTTCGACTAAACATAAAAGGAACCACGGCGCAAAAGGACACACAGACACGTACAACAGCGACACGTGCACAGCGCTCTTGCTTTCCCTGTGTCCTCTTGAGCTGTTTTTCCTTGTATGAACGGTCTTCGTCTAAAGTCCACGGCCCACTAAGCCGCTCCGGCCAGGCGCGTTCGACTATACATATATTGGACAAAGAGCCAATCATTTGCTGAAGTCCGACGGGGCGGTGTTCGCTAATATAATGGTCTCGGAAACTTGAAGCGGAAACTTGAAACAAACCATTGAAATGCGATGTTGTCGGCGTCGGTGCGGGTCCCCCTACCCTTTTTCGCGTTCGAATTGTTGATTCTACGTCCTCCTGGCAATGCCTGACTACTTGAGCGTTCTCATCGAAATTACCGAGGCTCGCTACACCGCAAACCTTCGCGTGAATAATGTGACATGCGGCGATCCATTCCGCGTGGACGCCGCAGAATGTACGCGAAAGCCTGATTCGCATGGTGAGATTTCGCTCGCAATTTTCAGTCACAACGTCGCTCGGGCTTCAAAAGCCCGAGTGAACCTTAGCTGAGATGATCGACGTCGATACTGAAAATCACAAGCCGAATCGGACCAAGTGAATGAGGCATAACAAGTCGGTGATGGTCACTGGTACCAATGATCGACATCTCCTTGTATCCACTGTTTACATCGAGCCTGTTTACCAGTCTTCAAATTTAAGTCTTTTGAGGCCTGCGCTCACTTCTTATCGCAAGTACCGGGCCAACATTTGGTCTACGGGCCGGTGTCGTCTAAAAGAGCAGACGACAAGCAGAAACGTTTGAAAGAGCAGACGACAGTTCGAACGATCAGGCGGCCGTTCGATCTTGAAGACGCACTGAACGTAGTTGTCAGGTGCTCCTTACAACTTGGCGGCATTCCCGCTTTTATGATGGAACAAAACAAATAAATCTGATGACAAGTATCCGTGAATTCAACCCAAAGTGCTTCCCCCCCAAGCAATCGCGTGGTCCGACGGCGACTGGTTTCCCATTTTCACGGCGCATATCCACGTTCTCGGACGAACCGAGCACATGAAAACTGATCTTCAAACCTTTCTCGACTCTTTTGGTACAGTTCCAGTCGCGGCGTTTTGACGAGAAGGCAAGTTTTTGTCAGGTTCCTTTCAATACAACGCAAGAATACACGTCTCACATGGGGACTTCCACCAACAGTTCCAGACCGGAAGTGCGCCCGACGCGCCACCACCGCGCCGTGACGTGACAGAGATGAGTTCGTTTCGGCGACATGTGATTGGCGATCTTTGTGCTTTGCGGGAGAGTAGACGCACGGGCATTTTTAGAGTGTATAGCCTCAGTTCGAACGCGAAAGAAGTGGGCCGCGTCTCGCATCCTTCGCTGCAAATGATTTTGAAATGCGATAGCATTGCATCATGGAGAAGACATATGCGCTGATTTTCCGACGAAAGCACAGCGAGTATGATAGAACGAAACCGGTAATGATCGCACCGGCAATGCTCCCTCATGAAGCACAGAGCCTGGATCTTTGCATGTTCTCGCCCCTTAAACTTAGTGTTCAGGAGAGGCACGTGATGCGGATACACACTGCACGCGTCGCTGCTGAGTCAGAGACGGTCACAAACAGCGCGCACGACATGGAACGGATGCGCAAGCGCAGCAGGAGAAAGGACACATACCTGCAGTATCTGGCTATTTCACGTGGATGAGCCTTCCTGGTCAGCGTCGACAAGAAGCCTTTACGTAATTATATCGGTGTATGTGATTTATTTAGTGAAAGGTAATAATCAGTGTCGGAGACGCGTTCGACGCAAAAGAATATACGACACCGTTTTACACGACAGAAATCCTTAGAAAACTTTAATGCGCCAGGACATGGAGCACTCTCAGCAGGCGGCTTATAAACGCTCCGCCGATGCAGAGGCCAAGTCGTTTCATGAAACAGATGTGGAGTTTTGGTTGAAAGAAATGCTAAAACATTTAAAATTGGCCCGGTCGAGTTTTGTTCGCCGTTCCGCGAAACGATTCACGTAAGACTACGTCTGGGTGGCGCGAGAGACGAAACGTGGCTATGCATGCAGTCTTCGTTTATATTGGAAAAAATCACGGCACCACGTAGATTTAATGAATTCGTAAATTGGAAGCGTAGCGCGACGATGTGAGATGAACAATATGACGCAGATTCATCGCAAGCCATCAACATTTCTTTTGAAGACCATGTCGACGCACGAGGCGCTGTTGAAATTTTCTTTTAATGCAACAAATCTGGTGGTACAGTGGTGGTGATGGCGTGTCGTCAGGGAGCAGAGGAGGGGACTAGCCCAGCTGCGTGATGTAAAATGGTTCGTCCGGAGTCAAAAACAACCAGACCAGATGAGAAACGCCGAAAGATGCGAAAACAAGTAGAGCGGGAGAGGCAGAAACAGAAAAGTGAAAAGAACAGGCGTTTTAATGTAGAAAAGAACAACGATATTTATCATTCACTTTCACTGTGTTGGTTCTGGAATATATACTCTTGATAAAATTTTGACATTATATAACTTAATGTCTTCGTGACATATTTGCGGGAATGTTCATTTTACTTTTAATTGCTTCAACATTCTTATCCCGAAGGCGGCCTTCAGTGCACCAGTGAAAAAAATACTATTTTATCGAGGACATTGGTCAGTGTGTGTATGCGCGCGAGCGCATGTATGTGTGCATGTGTGCGTGCGTCTGTATGTTTTCTAAAGAATGCTTGGAGCAAAGAGAAAACGATGTTAGCCCTCAGTCTTAGGTACACCATGTATTTAATTCGTTGCTCCAGGATAAAACAAGAATATACTTCGTAATACACAAAAGCTTCTCAGTCTCTTTTCTTTAGTAGTTTCTAAGTATAAAAAAAAACGGGGGAAAGGAGAATGTTTTATTACGGGGTCCTCAGGTGCTCGTTTCCCATCTCTGAGCTGTGTTCAACCGTTGATAGTCTAGCCTGTCGGGCTGTTCGGTCAACCAGTTCAACTATGATTACGAAGGCATATTTGTTTGTCATGTTTCTCGCTTTTGTCTGAACGCGCATTTATTGTAGATCTTGTTTGGTTTCGGCATGACGCTTCCATACACACAAGAAACATCCGAGAATATCCTGTAAATAAAAATAATACCAATACGTGTGTGACTAGAAGTAGTTTGATGAATTAACGGAAAAAAGTGACACAAGAAGACAGTTTGTTATTATGACATTTGCGCTATCTTGCATTGAATTGGTACTACCCCCAATAGGAATGTCGACACCGGTCACGGTAATGCTGGTTACTTCAGAGCATGCTAGCGAAAAGAAGATATAACAAAACAAAGATACAGAGACGAGGACGGACAACACAACTTTCCGACCGGCACTGGCACGCTGCAGCAACTGTGGTAGCAGCCGCAGACTACGCGATTCTCATGAAAGACAGGCCGCCGGATGTTCCCGACGGAGGGAGGCGACGGGAGTCGGGAGTCGGGACCCGTTCTCAAGGGTAGTAAAAGAGGAAAGAGTGTCTCGCACGACAGAGGGAAGGGCCGTTTGACGTGTCTTGGCTGCTCTGTCCAATGTACAAAGCGACAGAAGAGAGAAAAGGAGAAAAAGAAGGAGAATTTGGCCGGGGGGGGGGGGGGCTGCGGTTAGGGGAGGGTTGCTGGGCCCGCCTGGCCCCTGGGTAGCTTGGAGCTGAGGGTGAAGAAACACGATATCTGCGTCGAAAAGGACTGGAGAGAGATGGAGGTCCGATAGACATTTCTGATATCGCTGCTTATAAATTGCAGATTGATTTTGCGGAGTACCATTTTATCTTTAGACTGTCTTAGTCGCAGATTTGAAATGCTGGCTTCGGGCCCAACAAGAAAATAAGCAGCGATGAAGGGAACTCATATTTCCAGTAGCAGTTTATTCCTGCGCTCCGACAAGGGACCAATAATTCTGCGTCGGAGTCATGTCCTTGTCGAGCAGGAGAGAGCAAGCCATTAGCGAAGCCGGGTCAAAAACGTGTAAACTATATTTCCCGTTCTATCTCTCCTTAGAATATAAGCCCGAGTCAGACATTAGCGTTTGACTGCGCTGCGTCCGCTTGTGCCGAGGTGCGAACACGCGTTGCCATGGCGACCCTTGCGACGAGCCGATGGGGATGCGATGCGCTGCCCGACGAAGCGCAGTCGGCTCAGATGCATGATAACCATCCATAGTAAATCCGAGACAGGACTAACAATAAAACGGACAGAACAACGAAGTCTCAAACACAGCTCTGAAGCTTATTCAACAAACATGGCATTATATACACGCCCATGCCTCCTCAACAAATTTAAACCGCCTCCTCGCCCACTACACAGTGTACCCTAAAGAAGCCTGCACACATATGCGTTTGACTGCGTTCGGCTGCGTCACGATGAGTTGTTGCTGTGGCGACCCTTGCGTCGAGCCAATGGGGAGGCGCTGCGCAGCGCGCCGCAACGCAGCGCAACGCAGTCAACGCAGATGTGACAAGGTTCCTTAAAACCAAAACCGACAGACTGCACACGTAACCCGTAACACAAAAGAACAGGTCACAACGAGTCGAAAAAGGACGTAAAACGAAAAACCAAACCGTGAACCTTTCCATACACTCGGCAAGGTGAAACTTTGTACCTACAGCTTGCCTCAAGCTTTAAACACAAAAGCTTAGCCAAGCTTGAAACACAAAAGCACTAATCACAAACGAGTGTATTGGGGGACAAAGTAAGTGCTTATACTTCCTGTTTACGCGTCTAAGAAACTAGGGAGTTTTTGTGTATCGTTCCGATAATTCCTATAAGGATACCCGATACTCCTCTGTCGTCTTTGCGCATGCATAGTATTGTTATCGGGTATCGTTATCGAGCGCAAAAACCGTCTACAAGAACTCCCTTCTGTTTATCGTTTTTCTAGTGAAATTAAAGACGACGTTGGCAAGGAGAAGCGAGCAAACTAATCTCGAAGGGAAGGGCAACAAAGGTCGTCTTCGCTCCTTCAGCTTCCCGTGATATCCGGTAATTTCTTCAAGCAGACAGAGCCAGTGAGGACGCCTTCAGTGAACATCAAACATAGTCTTTGAGGTGAATAGAGGCAGGTTCTTAACTTCGTTTTTGTTACAAAAGAAGAATCATTTTGAAACAGGGCCTGGTGGGAAATGCAAGATGGGAGGACGGGTAAACAGCTCGTCAACACATCTATACTTCGTCTCACCCTACGATGGACTAAAGGCAGAAGCTACGAACAGCCAGATCCAATCACGAGCCACTTAGACATTGCGTGGTATTTCGCTTCGATGCACGTATCGGTGCCCGCTTCTCGGATCACTGATGGGAATGGGCGGACAGTGGTTCGGATCGAGCAATGAGTGACTCAACAATTTTACATTGCAAAGAAAGCCACGACGTACTGGCTCTTTGCAGTGTCGAAGCTATAAACATGACGCAGCTTTTTTGGATTCGGAGCATTTTTCCTCCAATCCTAATCAATGCTAAGCGTGTCATAGTTTAGCGTGGAACATGATTGCACCTGGTGGCCCGTGGCTTTGGCCTTTAGTTCATCGTAGAATGAGCCGAAGTTTTTTTTTTTTTTTTATAGGCGGGGAACACAGTCTGTCAGAAAAACTGGACATCGCCGGCTCATGTGACAAAGAGGTTTGACTGCCCAATTTGTGCAATGTCAGGCTCTAAAGAGCGTGGGAAAGTAAAAGCTGTTTGGGTGAACCGACGGTATACGTGCCCCAGAACAGCACGGCGACGTGCTTGGAAAAAGTCTACAGGAACGCTGCGAGCCGGGTTCAATAGTTTTCCATGTTTTCAATATAACAAGCTTAGTCAGCTCTTTGCGCACCTCGTGTGTTTGTTTACCCCTCAGACGCGCTGACGTACCGCTATTTACACCTCGTTTCGACCAATGACGGCGCGCGCTTTTCTGTCTCGTCTTCGCGCGTTCTGTGCGCGCCCTTTATGTTTCCCGCTGATTGTTGTTCCATTCTTTGTATTTACTTCTTTTCGATGGGTCATGATAACGTTCGTAAGCGCGGAAGACACGTTTTGATACCCCCACTTGCACGCCGTATAAACACTTACAACATTTTTGACTTCGACCTCGACCGCGCACCTTGTTTTTCATTATAGTTCGTTTCACCTTATGTGCGAGCGAAGCCGACGCTACAAGCGCGAGCATGCTGCTTGTAACAGCGCCTGTAGTGCACGAGCGCACGTGCGAAGCCGGAACGCTCAGAGCATTGGGCTCGCGCTTCTAGCTTTGACTTGGCTCGCACATAACGTGAAACGAAGAATAGTAGCCTGCTTGCTACAGAAGGATGACGGTGATGACAACGCAATCGCGGTTTGCTTGTGGTTCTGTGTGATGGGCTTTCACTTCTGATCGAAGTGAGAGCCATTCGAATCACTCCGGCGCTGTTGAAAAAACTCAGCAGACTTTTGAATGAGTCACTTGCTGAGGTCAATAACGAATGTTTTTGTCTATAGGCTGAGGAGACCAATGTCTAAGCACTTGTGTAAGAAGAGTGGTTTCGATTTCAAATGAAGAACACTCCAGCAAAATGTGGCCGATATGATATTCGTATGCATATCTAGCTAGCATAAAAAAAGGAGATAAATTCAGAAATAGGGACGGACTATCTGTCTCCCTCCCCTTGGGAAAGATTTATGTCATTTTATCAAGAACCTTTGAACACTCGTACTCCGCCTTCGCGTTCGACTCGATACCGAGAGCGCCACAGACGCGCTGTTTACGGAGTAAGGCTGGGCTGCTTAGTGAATTGAGTTTGGCCACGTCTTCGTCCCATATTTGCTGATGGGGTCCGGCTTTTACACACCAGTATTGTGCCACTAGCTGACGTTCGCTGAATTAAAAAAAAAAGTCTCTTTAGTCAATATTCACGTTCGCGTGAAATCGAAGAACTCTGT
>JAZHYW010013702.1:0-70228 GCA_037355805.1 Ixodes ricinus | reverse complement strand
GTACTTCGTTTAATTTGTGTACTGCAACAATTAAACTTTGCTACAGACGCAAAAAATATTAAAAAAATTATTGTGTTTTGGGGCAAATTGTTTTATACATCTCAAAAAATGGTTTTTAGAGGAAAGTTTTTGCGGTGCAGAGATTAATATTTGTTCTGATGTTTATCCTACTTAGAAGAGTTTCACCTCCTGAGAAAAAATAACTTTTTTGTTATGAAATGTTTTATGCCTGTTCAGAAAAGAGGCGTTTTTCTGGGTGTTAACTAAACCCTTTCTCGCTGAAGAAAGGTGTTTGCAGGTTCCCAAAAGGGCTTCTAGACGTCAAAATAACATGTTTTCCCACCTGAAGAAGATTGAAGTTTTGTGAAAGAAATGCTTTTCTATAATTTTATGTAAAGTATTTTATGCGTAATGAGATGAAACCCTTTAGCGGCCGAATTAATTCCGCGTGTTTTCAATGCTATGAAAAAAACTTTATCTTCGAAAATAAGTTTCTTCAGTTTTCTCTTGAACAAGCTCTTGGAACACTAAAAAATATATTCATGGTGAAGAAAGGGTATACTAACATTTTATTTCAGGAGATAAATCATTTCACGAATTAAAAGAGATTTTTCTGCTGTTGGAAGGCCTGCTCTCCTACTTGGAAAACTTACCAACGCATACCATCACACCAGTTTTTAAAACCATATTGTTCGCGAAATATGAGAAAAAGATCTGATTAAGAAATTGAATCGTAACATGTGTAAGCAATACTGACCTTTACGATTCAGCATGTCAGGCACCCTCTTTATCGAAAGTGTTAATGCATATTTAATCGTTGCGGTGACCAGTAAATACGACCACCCAACCAACCCCATGTGCCGATACAGAGCGCGTTTTCTACTCACTCCCTGTGCCTTTTTGACTTTGAGACCCCCAAACCTTTTGGTTCAAACGCTGAAGATTTCAATTCAGACACAGTACATTTCTGGTCCAGAACCTGAAACTTTTGTTTAAGACCATAACCCTTGCAATCCAAACCCCGAACTTTTTCATTCGCACGTTGAACGTTCAGATTCAGATTAAGAACGTTTTACATTCAGACCCTGAACCATTCAGATTCAGACCTGAAACTTCCAATTCATGCACCAGCATTTGTGAAAACCCTGAGACGCTTGTGATTCATGTCCTGAACCTTTTGATTCAGACCCTGAACTTGAACAAGTCTATATCAAAATCAATTTTGGTTGCGGCCGTGCATCAAATGGCCTAATTCGAAACAAATATTGATTCAGACCAAGCTGCATCAAAATCAAAAAACACACTAGAAGAAATATTCGTGAATTCAAATAATCGACAGACAAAAAAAGCGAGTTCTTTGTGACACTAGCCCGGGTGCTTGATTCGCCGCGTGTGTGCGCTTTGCCTAGATACTCGTCTTCCCGGAGCGAGCGGCGCGCGTGGCGACGCTGGAAAGTGCTCCACGCCACTTTGGCTCTGTCCCCAATGGCGCTCCGGGCAGAGACGTCAAACAGAGCCTCCACGATTCAATCCAGCGCGCAAGTCGGTCACGAAGACAAATCCCTCTCCCACTCGTTGGGACACACAGAGGGAGAAGAACCGGGTCGCAAGCCTACAATAAAAACAACGACCTCGAAACAAACGCATCAAGTTGGCAGAGGCGCTTTCTTTTTTACCAACCCACGTTTTGTTTTCTCGAGTCGACAGGCGCACGTCCTTCGAACGGCGCTGGCAACTTAGCGACGGCTTGCTTTGGAATGTCGAAAGATTTCTGTCTAATCCAGGCCATTGTTTCGTCTGCTCCATCATATATATGAACAAAAAGCCGGGTTGCGACTCGGATTAACTCCCTCTGTATTGTCCCACGAGTGGGAGGATTTTGTCTTTGTGACTGACTTGCGCGCTGGATTGAATGACAGGTTTGTTTGACGTTTGCTGCACCAGACGCCATTGGGACAGAGTCAAAGTGGCGTGAAACTGCTGTCTTCATACGCCATCGTTCCAGGCAAATATCTAGGCAAAACACAAGCAGGTGCAGCCAGTTAGTGGGGCACCGTGGCGTATTTGGATGCGATGCTATCTATGATGTGTTTTTTACGTTGTACGATGCATGGTCCTGAATCAATGTTGTTTCAATTAGGTATTTGTTTTGCTTTGTAAATTGATTATGAGCTATTCAGTTCAGGGTCTGAATCAAAGGTTCAGGATATGAATCACAAGGTTCGGGGTTTTTCACAAAATGTTAAGTGTTTGAATCTGAAGTTTCAGGGTCTGAATCAATGGTTCAGGTCTGAATGAAAACGTTCTTGTCAGATGAGACGTTCAACGTGCGAATGAAAAAGTTGGGGTTTGGGTTGAAAGGTTATAAGTGTAAACAAAAGTTTCAGTTTCTAGACCAGAAGTGTACTGTGTCTGAATTGAAATCTTCAGCGTTTGAACCAAAGTTTGGAGGTCTCAGTTAAAGGCACGGGAGTGAGTAAAAAGCCTTTTCTATGTTGCACATCAGGTTGGTTGGTTGATCGTACTGGTCACAACGATTAAATATGCATTAACACTTTCATTAAAGAGTGCCACAACATGTACTGAATCATAAAGGTCAGTATTTAACTTACATATTTACGATTCAATCTTATTAGATTTTTTCATATTTCGCGAAAATATGGTTTTAAAGCTGGTGTGATGGTTGGTTGGTAAGTTTTCAAGTAGGAGAGCAGGTCTTCAACAGCGGAAAAATTTTATTCGTGAAATGATTATTCTGAAATAAAGCCATTATGCTATTCACCATGAATATATTTTTTAGTGTTCAAGAGCTTGTTCAGAGAAAACTGAAGAAACTGTACCGAATTAAGTTTTCGCGGCCAAAAACATGCGGAAATTAAATTCGGTCACAAAGGTTTTTACATCTAATATACATAAAATACTTTACATAAAGTATAAAAAGCGTGCTACAAAGTAAAATCTTCTTCATAGGAAGCGCAGTTATTTGACATCTAGAAACCCTTTAGAACCTAAACCTTTCTTCAGCGAAAGAGTTTATTTAACTTCCTGAAAAAACTTCTTTTTAAACAGGCATAAAACATTCATAACAAAAGTAATTTTTTCTGAAATTGAAAACTTCTAAGTAGGATAAACCTCAGAATAAATATTAATCCTCAACACCGCAAGCTTTCCTCTAAAAACCATTTTGAGATGAACGGATCCAATCACCCAAAACACAATAATTTTTTAATATTTTTTTACACCACAGCAAAGTTTAATTATGCAGCAATACGTACAGTAATGACGTTTCGGTTACGTATTGCTGTCTATACCCATAGCATCAAGGAGACTGCAGGGCTTGGTGTTCCACGCGCCATTCACGCGCGCGCCTTTCCCGCATAAATGGGAGGGGCAGGAGGAGGTAACCGGAGGAAGGCATTGCCGGCCGCGCGTCCTCACTCGCCGCCTCCTCCTCAGGAAAGCTGCGCTCTGGAATACGACAGCTGCTGCGGAAGTTGCCAGCACGTGCAGCGTACGACACGTGGCAGACACCAATGCTCTTCTGCGTTCTCCCTTGACGCTGACTGCGTTGACTGTGTCAATTTACCTCGTTTCTTCATACTGGCTGCTGCATGTCAGGGACATCGGTGGTTTTGATAGAACCGAGTTGGAATGGACATCTGCAATTATAACTTATCATTGAATGCCTGGAGGCGACACGTACTAAATACATGTAGCAATTAGGAGTGTGGCAGATTTAGAAATTGAGGCCTTTTATTATAAGCTCGACCACTGATTCAAACTAAGTATTCTTAATCCTAAAAGTTAGATTGAACGGAGATTGTATTACCAAATGCACCGAGTCGCTTTAATGGTAACTCTGTCAAATGGCTCACGACAATGCCGAACCCTCCTCGAGGTCATTATTTAGAAAAAACAATTATTTTTATTTTTCGGTTCATATCGGTTTCCGATAAATAATTTACTGTTGTGGTTGCGGCTACGGTTTTGTCAATTTCAAATGGCAGCTCGTTCCCGGTTTCTGTAACTGAAAAAATTCGTTCTTAAGCGGTTTTCGGGTTTCCGGTTCCAGTGCCTGCTTCTCATCCCCTGAGACGCAGCGGCCGAACGTGCAGTTCCATGGGCATCTACACCGTTTCTGCTCCGACGCGTCGGCTTCATATCGCTGACGTTGTTGCGTGACGTTTTCCCTGGTTTCAAAGCTGGAATGCCTCGAGATCAAGGCTTCGCGAATTTGTCTGCCGTTTGGACGCCTTTAGAGCGCCCGACGCTGAGACCGCGCACGACGTTTAGAGCGCGCGACCCGCGAGGGCGCTGCGACAGCAGCGCGCTGACGAGTAGAGAGCGCACGTCATGATGGCGCATGACCAGCTGGGCGATG
Source organism: Ixodes ricinus (assembly GCA_037355805.1). Taxonomy (NCBI): domain Eukaryota; kingdom Metazoa; phylum Arthropoda; class Arachnida; order Ixodida; family Ixodidae; genus Ixodes; species Ixodes ricinus. Next base: position 65,847 of record JAZHYW010013702.1, on the reverse strand, counting down.
CGACACGAAGGCGCGACCAGTTGAGCGCGCGACAGAAGCGAGCCCCAGATTGAGCGCGCTACCGCCAGAAGCGCACCCCCATTTGAACGGGCACCGCAAAAAGTCTGGGTGTACCCGCGGCTCCAGAGATAGAAGCAAAATTTTGCGACTCAACGGATCGGAGCATTTTGTAATTTTTAAATTGTTAAGTATGCCTGCAATAAAAAACAAAGTGGGCACTACTCTTTCTATCCAATTGTTTACTGACATCGGAATGAAAAGGAGGGCAGGGGAGTGGGACGGAGCGGTTCACCGGTGCGAGATGTCTTCAGTTGGGTGGAGCAGCAAGTCTAAGATTTCTTCACGCAGCAGCTTTGCAGTACGCCTCTAAGTTATACTATAAATGGTTTACTTCTTACTATGTTTTGGTCTGATTCTCGACTGGCATTTGGGCTCCGATTTGTTTGAGTGGTTGTTGAGACGTTCCTCCATAATTATAAATAATATTGTGACGTCCATGACCGTAATGAAGAAAGCTCACCACTAAAAACTTTCAGCAAAAAAAAATAAATAAATAAACGACATCGAAGCGTAAAGCCCAGCTTGCAATTTTATCGGGTGCGGAGCTTTCCAGCCTTACGACGGATACGATACAACCTCCATGCAAAACTTTGAAACATATTAGTGAATTGTTTCCAAAATCTTCATTCGATGAGCGCGTCGGATACGGTGACGACGTCACCTTCTGTTGTTGTTAGAAACACAACCTAAAGGCAATGCCGCTTTCTGCATGTCCCAGAAGAAGCACGCTACATGAAAAATACTTGTCTATAGCCTTTGTCCGTCCTTTGCGTTCTGCAGAACCGTGGCTTCTCCACCTTTATTCTTAGAAAGTAGATCTAGTCTTCTGGGGCCGACGGAGAGTGCCTTGATTCAGAAATATGCGGATGCCAAAGACTTCAGAAGTTGATCAGATAAAAACCTTGAACTGCTAGCAGAAAGAAGAAGTTCGAGCTGAAAAAGAATTTAGACACTGAATAGAGACCGAACTTATACTCAAGTGCCACCACTACAGGGTTGCACATATAAAGGATTCATTCTAGGATTTGCCGATCAACTTTTTTCGACACAAAACGTCTCCAGAGACAGAGGAAATGCGCCAGAGATCTACTAGCGGCCGAGATTCTGAGAAGCGCATGGGAAAATGGTTGTGGCTGTCATTGTGCCAATATGAGATGGATTTGGCGCATGACACTTGGCACAATGAAACTCCTTTCCAGAAATTGCAATCTTGCAGAAACCCACAGAGCCACGGTTAAAAGCATGTTACATCTTGCTTGTTTCCCCTTTGAACGTTTTAAAATATTTTAAAATAAATATTAGACAGGTCGGTGGTGAACTTTATCAATAAAAATCAAAAAACTAATGAAGCTAGGTTAGCTGCGATGTTTTTTGCTGCGGAAATGAATGCTGCGTACATTTTTTTTTTTGTTCTGCTGTCAGCTTTTTGTAACACTTGTTGGTTTGTCACACGGAAATATTTCGTCGACTCATTTGTAATGTTCTTGCTGAATTCCGCGGCAAAAATACGCGCCTATTTCAAATAAAGCACTTGATGCCCGAACAAGTGGTCGGTCGGGTTGGGCCAGTCGCGCTGGACTGGTTGTGCGCTCTCGTGACGGGCGCTCTAAGGACACGCGCGCTAATGTCGCCGCGCACTTGAGTCGCGCGCGCTAACGTCGCAGCGCTCTCAGGTCATATGCTCTAACGTCGCGGCGCTCTCGTGTCGCGCGCGCTAACGTCGTGGCGCTCTACTCTCGGCACTCTAATGTCGGCCCTCTTGTGCCGTGCGCTCTAGTGTTGTACAGCCTTGATGAAAACGACTCGCTCCATGGGACAGTTAATGCTTTCTACATTAAAACCAGGCTGGCCACTATCATTGAAATACAAGCGGCGTGAAAATTACATTTCACAAGAGTTTTTTGTTGTACTTACTACATTGCTGACATTGTCAGCATTTTGTTTGCATGTTATCAGTTGATCCTATAGATACAGCTGAACAAACGAAAATATTAAAACGTTTTGATGACCGCACCTTTATTGGCAGAAGGAATACCTTGTTTAACTTTGGAGAAATTTAACCTTATAGTTGTCCTTGTGCTGGCCGTCCAGACGCCCCTCCATTGATCTGCTCATAGTTGCTTTTCAATTCAAGACCTTCAATATCTTGATGGTGCATGCAAAGGTGTCTTGATATAAATACACAATCACAACAAATTGTACATGAAATACGTTTTTTTAAAGTCAGCGAGCAACGTGCTTACCAACTTGCGCAGCTCAGCACCTTTCTACTGTACATGACATATAAAAACAAATCTCCCATAAATTTGAACAAAAAAGATTTGATTGATTTGAATACCTAATGATTGATTTGAATACCTAAGCTTGAGAAATAAAACTACCAAATTAAAACTGCATAACTATTTAGTGATATAAAACACATTCAATTTGAGCCACATCTCCTTTGTGTTTTTCAGTAAGTCCGCGATAATTCAAACTGATATTTCATACTTCTGGTTAATTCAAACAAATTTCAAAACTGGGGTTGTCCTCTACGTGTTGGATGTATTCTTACGCCACTTAATCTGAACGGCGTTTTCGTGTTATTCATACTTTATATTCTCGCGGCGCCGTTGAGCCAACACCACCCAGACTATTTCAAGGCCTCCGCAGGCTCCCGTGACGTCATCGAAGTGAGATCGGCCTGGAAGCTGGCTTCACCCACTCGGTCAGGCTTTGTAATGCGTTTCCTAGTCTCTTCGTCCTCGGCGCTGAATTTTCGAGAATGGAACACTGACAATACGTTTTACTTCAGAAAAGCTCGTAGGAATTAAGACTTTGGTTTGAGTTAGTTGGTTCATGATTATTTAAAAGGTTAAAAGCGCAAAACAAGGACGAAGAAGAAACGCACGCGAAACAGATTGGCGCTCGTAGGACGTTTCAAGTCGTGTTTTGTATTTATTCTTCGAATTCTCACTTCCATGTCGCCTATGTCTACAAACATTTAACGAGTCCAGGACTCGCGCACGATTTGCGAACATATTAAATAACAAAATTAAAAGCAAGAGTCCTGGCGCCCTGATTTTCACATCCATTATTAAAACATCACAACTGCTTTTCGGGGGTACAAATTTTCACTCTTTATTTTGCAGGAATAAGCTTGACAAGTTTATGAAATAGGCTTGTAACACACATAAGAACTTGGGTTTGTGGCAAAAATACAATTTCTCAGGAATAGCTTCCACAAATGAACTGATAGCACATTCATAAACAAAGTTTCAAACAAAAATATTAATACATCAACATTTCCAACAAAACAAAGCAAAAAGAAAATCCTCGAAGTTCTAAACAACATACAGCAATGTCTCCAAATACATTGTTTGCACAAATTGAAGAGAACAAGAAACAGAAATAGGTCAGAACACACACACACACACAAAAAGAAAACACTTGTGTGACAATAATTTCCAGGCAGCAGTCGAAATGATAGCAGACGTTATGCGCTTATGCCTGAAGCGTCTTCAGTTTCCGCTTTGCTGCTTTTGCTTCAGCAAGCATGTTGTTTTCTCGTTTGCACAAGTTATTCAACAAAGTGTTGGCAGCCGCACTTAGTACATAACCCATCACCACGTGAGGTAAATGGCCGTTTTCACAGACGTCCAGATCCTCGTTATACTCAACAAGGGGTGTTGTCAGGGACACGAAGCAAATCTTTTTGCTTTTCACAAGAATAAAATTTTAACGCGTACCTTTCGCTGCTCAGTTTTTCCAGCACAATATTCATTGTCAGCACGGCATTTACAACCACGGCCTGCGGGAACTTTAGTTCACCTCTTGTTACACCCGCAATGAGCTCTTCTGCCTCAATTTCAAGAGAGCGGTTGTCAACCACAAGGTTCTCTTTACAGAATGGGCACATGAGCTTTTTCAGCGCAGCATGCGCACAGTACCCAGCCACGTATGTAATAGCTGGGAGCATGTGTTCTTTTTTTTCAACGTCAACTGCTGTCACTTCAACATCAAACTGCTTCACGGCAGCATTCACCACATCAGTGCGGGCACACAGCGAGATGTCGTCGAACTCGGGAAGCTCAAGAACCTTCTGCAATCTGAGTTTGTGTTCCGACTCGTATATTTGGCGGATCGAGATGTGGTACTGTGCGCCGCACAGTTGTCGGTACCGTCCAAACCTATCCTCAAGGCAGTCAGACTGAAATTTACCAAGAAGGACATACTTGAACCCGAGTTCTTCAATGCAGTAACGCGACACCTGAACTAAAGCAAGCGATGTGTGACGAAGTGCATTGTGTGTCTCATTTGTGAGGTGGCCTGCATCATGCTTCAGGCTTTTCCAGTAGTCTAGCCACTTGACTACTTTGTTCAGGAAATCAATTTGGGGGCAAGACACTACCGTTATGGGCTCCTGAAGCTTGTCCCGAAGACGCCGGCCCTTGTTTGGCGTTTTCACATTTACTATGCACCACCACATAACGATAATGTTAATAAATTCAGCTGTGCCTTTGGCATGCTGCAGTGTTGCAGCCTTGGTGCTTCTAAGTGCTGCAACAGTAAGAATGTTAAAGATCTTCAGGACAAGCTTGACATTCTGTCGTTCCAAACTCGAAGGTTTGAGTGCTTTCAAGCATAAAGTTGGAGCAAGTCGCCCCAGCTCATTTCTCTCTCTCTCATGAAGCTCTACCAAGGCATTAAATGAAGCTGTCAGCACATGTGGTTGATCACCAGCAGCATTAATATCGGGAAAAAACATGCACTTGCTGCTGTTTCGCTGGTTGAGCCAGTTATTCCGTACACACTTGAGCACGTGAACAGTATCCGAAATGAAAACAAACAGGGACCTTGATTGGTCCGAAGGATGCTGGTACACAGTGTTAACCTTTGGAGGTTGGGAAAAAATGACATAGCCTTGCCATTGATGGAGTTATTGTCTGAAACTACTGCGATAATTCGTGCCTTCCGCAATAGTGCACTCCACACATCAACGCAATTAAGTTTCTTGCGTAGCAAAAATGTAGGCGTGTAAAATATTCCGTTCTGAAAAGCGTCGAAAAGAATTGTTTTATGGTTACTAGTTCAATTATTCACGTTTTATAAGAATAGCTATTTGAAAGATTTTCTGACTATTTGCGCCGGGCCACACATTTTACGAAAGCCGTAAGTCGTTCCAAGCCAAGCCCTTTGTTCTCGGATTCAGGCAACGTTACTAGATTACCTCAGTTGTGGAACTCACTTCGATCCGCCTGGAGTCGATCGAAGTGCCCATCTAGATTTTCGTTTCATAACTGTGCACTCCAAAGAACACAGCTGAAGCGCCCTATGGCGATCAAAACGCCGCCATTTCTCCCGCAGCGGACACTCGAGGAACTGCACGTGACATCAATTTTGGCTTTAATCGGTCATTTCGGAGCCGAAACAGATACGGTGGAAGAGGTTACAGCGGTGCCACCCCCGTATCCCCAGCGGACGCGCCGCGAAATACCACCGAAGTTAAGATGCGCCTAGGTCGGGACGCGCTACCAGAAATCCCCACTGAGGCATGGTTGTATAAAAACAATATTAATTGTGCTGAAAACCTTGCAAACTAAAAATTCTAGAAAACATCACGCGCCCCCCATTTTGTACTAAACTCAATAAAAGTTACTACAAAAAGATTATTTTCCGTTGATTTTTACGTTTCTAGTAACGTTGAAACGAGCGTATCCCGATTCAGTTACCAAAGCAGCCGTCCGGCGGAGCGTCGAGCGACTCCGGGCGAGCCGTGGTGAGTGAGGGGGGTACTGTTCATGCATGCAGCGTCTATGGACAGTTCCGTAACTGACTTAATCTAATAACGTTGGATTAAGGCCGATCTCCCAGTGATGACGTCATATTGTGGAAAGGGAATGTTGCAGTGACCTGGAAACAGTCTAGGAGGTGTCTGTTGAGCGCACTTCTTTCTGACCACCGTTGCACTCCGGAGAAGTAACACCTGTGAAGGTTGCTACTACAGGTGTTACTTTTTCTCAGTGCACATTTCTCGGTAAGAAGCACGTTCAACGTTGTGAAAGCAGAGCAGAGCTGTACAGAAAGAGAGAGTTCGGTCAATGGGAGGAGCGGGCAGAGCCAGGGCGTGTATGGGTGCAGAAAGCGGGCTTGACAAGCTCTCTTTGCCAACAAAAAGCCGAAAATATTCCCATATCCATGGTAGCGAGAAAGAGTTTTATTGAGTGCGTAAGAGGTAAATGTAGTAACTATTCATGGTTGAAAATATGGTACACGCAATGTTTCGATTAGAGTTATGCAAAAAGATGTAAGAAACGAATGTGCCGCTCGAACTCTGTTTTGCTCAAACGGAGTCTGACCGCTTCGACGGCAGATTTCCGCAGCTTAGCACCTGGCGTATGGATCTCGTCAACTGTTCTGCTGTTCGTGCAAGATTTTATATCTTTATATATCTTCCAGCATACTTTTGCATGACCGTGATCGAAACATCACGTGCATAATATTTTCAGTCACCGAGAGTTACTCTCACACACTTACTATTTTTGTTTCTCGCAACCACCACAAGCGTATTATGTGCGGGTTCTGGTTGGCCTCAATCGAAGTAGTGAAAACGCTCTGAAACATGCCCAGCCCACCTTCGGCCAATGGTGCCTCCTCATTGGCCTTCTATACGTCCCAAAGAATGGTTAAACTCTCTCCATACAGCTCTGAAGCAGAGGACACATGAGCGATAAAAACGGGCGCCGCGCGGCGGTTTTCATAGTAACTTCCGCGAGCGCTGTGATGTGGCGGAATGCCATAGCTGTACTACGTCACAGCGGCCACGTAAGTTGCTATAAAAAACTGCAGAGCAATGCCCGTTTGCATTACTCATGTGTCCCCGTTAAATATCCTATAATAGACAACGTTTTTGCTGGTTGAACAAACTTAATTTTGTTTTGAGGTGACATGTGATGTCTAAATATTCCCTGATAAACAACATTTTTGAGGTTTGAACCAAGTTGTGTCATAAATTTGACCAATTGTTTCATGAGTGGCATACCTGCTTATGATTAGTAGGCCTGTGTAGAGGAAATAATCAAAAATATGTTCTGTATGTGTAGCCATCCATGTAGCAAATCAAAAACTTATCTTGCAACGTATTTATATGAACTTCTGATAATGCGAACATTTGATAATTCACACACAATGTGTCGTTTCCTGGAGCTTGAATAAATGAGAGTCTACTGTACGTCACATTCAAATTAATGGTTTAGCTTCTTGAGCTTACTGGAATCTGAAACTTTCTCCACTGGCAGTGCAATAAAAGCAAAATGGTACAGCAATGTATTTGCTATAGTTTCGTGCACTGGCACAAGCTTGTGAAACAAAGTCAAACACGTATTAAAAGAAGCTGAAGTACTTCTTAACAAATCTGAGTTAGAAGCGGACTTACATAGTATTTCTTCCCGTGAATTTAGTAATCACAATAAACTTGGGCAAAAGTAAATGTAAAATTCATTCATTTTGAAAAATATGGGCAGCGATTGCAGCAATACATGCAGTAGAGCCTCTCTTCCACCCGTAATCTCTCCAAAGCGTCATGACGTCATCATTGGCATCCCCAGGTTAGCCTATTGGCGAGCAACGGTTATCACACCCTCTTTGGTTCGTTTTAGATGCGGAGAATCTCTTGCTCGGGTCTATGTCCCGCGGCGTTGGCGTCGTGTCCGCAGTCACACTACGCATGCGCAACTCTCCTCCTTCCCTCTCTCCAACAGCTGGGCGTTACTCTCTCCGCTATCTCTCTCTACCAGCTGCGTGCACTTCGCGTGGTTCGCTTCTACTCACACCGCGCGCGCATGCTCAACTCTCCTCCTCTAGTCTCCTCTCCTTCAAGTGTGAATATAAGCAGCGGTAGCGCGCGTTCCCCCGGAGGAGTGAAAGGAGGATAGTTTTGGGCGCGCGGGTCGCAGCGTTACGCCAGGGCTTTCCAGTGGGGTGGGCTTTCCCCGCAACTCTGCGGCTGTCGTCTGCTAGCGTTTCTCGGCCGCTCGCGTCCGCCGCAGCCCAAATCCGGCCGTCCAAAAGAAATCAGTCAAGAAGGGAATAAATTAATTACGATCCGCCCATGCGTTCCCCTCAGGAAGATGGTCTAATTTTTTTATCTCCGTTCACGCGCTCTACTTTGCTCAGTTTGCCGCAACAAGCGGGATTACATCCATATTTTAATCAATGAGTACGACCACCTGCTAAAAAGAATAAGCAGAAAATTTATTCCGCAATTTTTAAGGTATCTACATTAAAGCTTTTTTTTTTTTTAATGCAAGGGCTTTTTAATTATTTTTTAAACACGGTGCCTATAAAGTAATTCATTCAATTGGAAATACTAGTTCCCTGGAATGAGTGTTACACCTAACATCTCCCCTTAGTTCATATTATTAACACGTATGGCATCACTGCTTAAAGTCGGGACGTTCTTGGAGTTATCGGATCCCCACTTTTAGTAGGTGGTTTGCCATCCCTCATGCCATAATCATAATAACTGAATTTTGCACCCTATGATCAGTCTTACAGCAAGTAAAGTTTCGTTTAGCATCCATGTCTATTATATGCTGCCAAAAGTCATGTTTTAGTTTTTATTATACTCAAAGGTGCTGTTATCAATAAAAGTACTTGGAACGCTGGTATCAGGCTGTTGGGCATACTTAATTTCAACGAAACAACCCAGGTTACATTTTTACCCCATCAAGTCAGTTTTCTTGTGCAGCTAATAGCCCGCTACAATAAGAGTGTGTAGGAAGGGGCAGGAGGCTAGGCACTGCCTGTCATAATGACATTGCAGTATGATGGATACTTTAGACTAAAAGGCCACTAAAATGAAGAAAAAATATATTTTTAAACAGTCTTGAGTGCAACACAAAAATCAAAAAATTAATTTTACGTGAAAAAAAAATGTTTTTTTCAAAGAAGATGGCTGCCTCTCCGAAGAAGTTGGCTGCGTTTACCAAAACACTGTCGGGAGGAATGGTGCGCTTGAACCGCTGCCCCTTTTCAAAGCGAATTATGCTGAATCCAGCAGGTAACGACAATTTGATTTAAAAGCCAGGAAGCCATCACGCAGCATTCCGAAAAAGGTTTGTTCGTGCATCTCGCCTGAAAACACACTGAATGTAGGCTTCATTTGCTGTGACGGTCTGAAAAGTTTGACAGTTTTCTACGTTGGCAAGTAACTTCAAGAATGTTGTCTTTCACATAAATTGGAGCAGGGTGCTTGGTCAATAAATATATCTGTTCAAAGTCACTTTCCGCATTTTTGCCCAATGAAGGTATCTAAAAAAATTTAACGTGTGCAAAAATATTTTAAGAAACTTATAACATCACCATCTTCTTTACTCCACACTCCGCCGTTCCAGAAACGCTCAATAAATTTATCTTTGAAATAATGTATCGGTTTCTGCCATCCCAAATCACGAGATGGCGGGTTAGTCATAACCGTGCTATACGGAGGGGCTCATGCGGCTCGTGAACTGCTTCGGTGCATCGCACACCTGTAATGCAGAAGAAACGCATCAGTTTGGATAACAGGAACATCCCGTATATCACCTGAAAAAAACAATGTAGTTTAACGTAGAACAAGACGAGCTTCCTGAACCACGAAGCACCTTTACAACAACGAGGTAGCAAAATGAGCGAGCGGACATATGCCCAATATTGCATTGTGGCTATGGGGTATAATAGATAGTAGCACTGTTACTGTGCTAGACAAAAAGCTCACCTCGTTCCTTTTCAATTTAGCGGTTAACTAGCGCCACCTCATTTCGGAAAGTTGATCACGTGTTGTTTAACAGTGCATTAAACAATTTTTTTTGAAAGTGTGAGAACAGTTGTATATTAGTCTAAACCAGGGTAGCTAAACTCGTGGAGCAAAACATTCTTCGCTTTTTGACGTAGCGGGGGGAGTGACCAAAAAACGCCGCAAAGTTTCCTCCTCCCTGCGCGCGCTCAACTTCGCAACTTTTGATGAAAAATCCCCGCGATCCCTAGGCGGTGCACAAGACAGCGCGGGAGGCGAGCGTTCACGCCGCTCGCTGTACGTGTCTTTGAGCCTCTAGGCGCTGACAATCCCGTCATGCCTCGCCCAGGCGAGGAGCGAGCAGACGACGGGATTCGTCTGCCACGAGGCGGCATTCGCATAGCGGAGCTGAAAGAAAAAGTTGGTATTCTGCTCGAAATCGCGTCCCGCAGACCACAAACTCATACGCGAGCTTGAATTGTAAGCGTCTGATATTCCACGAAGGAGGAATCGACGACGCGTGTTTTATTTGCAAAATTTGGGTCGTTTTGTTGCCGTACAGACGCTGAAACCTACCAGTGTGTAATGAGCCCAGGACAAACACAGAGGCCGCGAGATCTCGCATCATCTGTGTGCAGGGGAAAAGTGGAACTTCTTTCGACAAAGCTCCCACATCAGAAACGTGTGACGCATTCACTCAGCTTCCGGGAAGGCTAAACATGGAGACGTTGCCCGAGGCTCAAGCACAGTCATATTTGAACGGCAGCTATCTTGCCCCGTCGTATTTTGTTTGAGAAAGCTCTCGTTCTCAATGCCCTCAAAAGGGAAATAAAAAAGTCTTACAGAGAACGTATTGCTAGATGTTCCGAAGAACTAGATTTAAGCAGTATCCTTTCAGTGGTTCACTCATAAACTATGCTTAAAGCGAAGCAAGCTTTTGGGCGTACAGTGCCATAAATTTTCTCAAGTGTATGCTGTTTTGTAGTCAGCTGGCTTCGGAAACTTACGCCGTCTGTAGATATCTCTGACAGCCGAGTTCCTTAATTGGAAATCATCGCAAATATAAGTGACACGTTGCAGCAACCAACGTTTATAGATAAACGATGGCAGCGACTGCGCTCCCGCATTCCCACCCATCACGTCGAACAAAAAGGCGCTAGTTTCGGTTTGAGGTTGGTACTTTTCTACAACATCTATGGCGACAGCATCAGTCTGCACTAGGTGCATTCGGCAAGTTCGTCCGGGGCCTGTTCTCCGTGCAGCACTCTGTGGGTGCAATGCATTATAACTCTCACAGTGCAAGTCTGGATCGCGGATCGGGAGCCCGTCACTGGCCTCACCGGCGGCCATTGCTTGACAACAGGCAATACACCGCGTCGTGCCTAATTCTCCCTTCGGTTTCGTCCTTGTTGTTTTGGCGTATTACACCATGAGGCAATACACGAAAGTCCAAGGAAAACACGCAAAAATAGAGAGCTTGGACGCGGTGCTCGAGGGCGAGTATTTTATGACGTGCTGCGATGATTGTATCGGGTGCTTGGAGATCAACTAGACATTCGTCAAACGTTCGAACATTGATTATAAAAAAAAGTGGGCCGGAGCATTACCGACTTTACTGACGTCGCTATAAACGGCACGTTCAGCGACTGAAGGGCACGCTACGAGTTTCAGTTTGTCACGGAAGCCCTCACAGCAGTTCAAAGAAAAATCTTTCACCATGAAGTACTATGCACAAGCGGTTAAAACGATGTGAATGCCCGCAGTAAAGGCCTTCCAACTTATCGTTTGCTGAGCTCTGATGACTCCGAGATCACGGATGACACCACAACTAACTCTCGGTAGCCCTTGTCTCATTAAACACATCACAGTTAACGCCCAACAAAGTCGCCCTCGACCCTCAACCACACAACGTTTATTTAAACAAGATTGGTATTCTAACGCGTTTAGTATTCTTGCCCACAATATTGACTGTTATTTGCGGAAACACGATAGAAGTTTCATGATCGAGAACAACTTACTAACGTAATAAAATTGAGTTTTCCCGTTTCTCCTATAGCATGCATTAGATCGTGTCAAGCGATGACTGCCGGTGGTGCCGCTCGACCCCAGCAATACAGTCCTCTATCCGCGATCCAGCCCAATAAGATATCAGTGGTGCCAGTGCTATTAGACATAAATCGTGTATTTGCATCGCTACAACCATACCTGCCGGATGTCGGGACGAGGTGCAAAACCGTACATCCGGCCAATATTGAAGCCGGTTTTCGGCCGAAGTTGCCTCGACACTTGCCAAGAAGCAACGTGTTGTTTCGGCGACTCGTTTGTGTAATTTAATTTTCCAGTTTTTTTTTGGGTGCCGGGCCACTGTGCTTACACCCCAAAAAAGGAATGTGCTGTGGTAATTACACATTGACGAGAAGGGGGGGGCGCCCATGACAAAGTGCTTTATGAGGGGAGGCGGGAGAGGCGGCCCCAGCAAAATGGGAGATTTCGAGGGGGGGGGGGGGGGGGCGGGCCGTATGCCCCCCCCCCCCCCCCTGGCTACGTGTCTGACGAGAAGGGGTATTGTAGTTTTACATCTTTATAAAAGGTGTAGTGCAGTATCACACGTTTTAAGAAACGTGTTTAAAAAATCGCACGCTTTTAAAGGTGTGAGTTTACATTTTTTTATAAGGTCTATTGCTACACTTATTAGGGGGTTAGTTATTGGACACCCCACTTACATGTATAAAGGTGTGAAAATGTTTAATTTGTAAATGCCTCTAACGGAAAAAATCTTTTTCATGTGATTACATCGCGTTCGATGAAACGATCTGTCGATGACACGTCGTTCGATGAACTGATTCGACCGCCAATGAGTGGCGACTGCCAATAAGAATTTCGGAGAAATAATTCTGCCGGCTGCCGGGAGACTCGAACCTACCCAAGAATTACCCCGGTTCTTGTTTGTTTTCCAAAATTCTGAATTGTATACCAGCTTATTAATACCTCTTCGAATATTGCAGAAAAAAAAAAAAAAACAAAAACGATGGCAGCCGCAAAAACTTGGCCAGCCCGGCTCACAGTCATGTGGGAGACTGACAGGTGCTCGTCAGTCGCCACCATGCCTTGAAAGCTACCGGTTTCGAAGAACCGGAGCGCGCAAAGAACTTGTGGTTCCACGGTCATGGTGGACGCGATTGTCCGCGGCCTCGAAGTCGGAGCGCCGAAGGAAGCTTGTCGGAGAGTCAACGCACAGCGGCTTTCGATAGCCGATACTGTCGTTGAAAGTCGTCGTCGGGGAGTTGAAAGGCGTCCCCGGTGGTCTCAGTAGCGACGCCGACGGTGGCGGAAGATAAGCTCGGCCGCAGCGTACGGCACCGCCATGTTGACAAGTTTAACTTCGCCTCGATCCAGAAACGAAGATCTCGAGTTCAAACCACGGCTCTCGCAAAGGTCGGAAACGTCACTTTGACGTCAGCGACAACTTCGACAAACGAGGTTTCTTTTTACACAAACTTCGGAGGGATTTTGAGCGTCAGCAGGTCGCCTAGGGACAATCTGCAAAGCATTAATTTTGGCTTGGCATAGGGATGTAGGGACAAATGGGCGCTGCGTCATCGGCGAAGCCGATCAATCAACGGGCTGCTCGCGCCCTCACGCGCCGCACGCGCGCCTCGATGAACCCCTTTGCTACATTCTGCCTCTCTCAAAGAATGAGCGTTCGAATGATTGACACCTCATTCGGCGCGACGTCAGCGTCGCGAGAGTCCAATTAGCGCGTTCCGCAGAACTTCGGGCACAGTTGTGCCTGACGAGTTTAGCGACCCAGGGGTTACCAAGCTGCGGCTCGCGAGCCACGCATATGGCTCTTCGCGTGCCAGAGTGCGGCTCGCGGCTCGCTCCGCTATTCTCCCCTCCCCCACCTTTCTCCCGGTCACACGAGCACGTAAAAAAAATAGAACGCGTTATAAATTGAAAAAGAGGTTGCGGTTTGCTAGTCTTGTGCTACTGCTACCTTGCGTACAGATCGACTGATTTTGATCGGATATATTGAAAGTCGTTCGAGTTTCGTTTATTGCTCTGGAGAAAAATTGCCCCACACCCCTCCGCGGCTCTCTGAAGTTTCGTAGTTTTGTTAGCGCCCCTTTGGCCAGTTCAGCCTGGCCACCCCTGGTCTAAACCAAATAAAACCATTTTCAACTTGTCGTAATATGTTTTTTTCGTTTAAACAATCGTAATTTCAGATTAATGACCAAGTCAATAGTATTTTTGATCACGAATGCTTCTCCGTGGTTTTGAATGAAAAGCTCTATGTGTTTCTTTTACGGAACACTTTTACCGTGTAGCAAGAACACCTGTCCCCTCTAGTCACTATGATCGCTCCTTGTCACTCACATGGAAGAGAAGGCGGTCCGTCGTGTCTTCGGTCCGTCGAAGCTAATGGCCACATGTATGCCCAAGCAATGAAAGATCACCGGTGTGTAGGCGCTGCCGGCAGAATAGCCATGGTCCTGGCAACACGCAGGTTGAAGATCGCACTTGGCATTAAGACGAAAGGCACTGCTCGTGATCGGAGTTTTAGAAACACCGTTCTTACCGGCTCCAGTAGGAGTAGCGTGGGTGTGGGAGATGTCCAGCCGTTTCGCCTGATAGAACCAATCCGCTACCCAATAAAAGGCGCTCAGACAACTCAAGAACTAACACTCCGGTGCCCTGAGAGGCGCATGTTGATCTTGCCATTCTTTTGCCTAGGAAAAAGGAGCTCTTTCTGCCGAGAAAATTTGCATAAATTGCGAAGCAGATCTCCCTGTTTTGCAGTTCGCGGTTGTGCCTCTTAGAAAATTGAGGAGACGTTCACACCGTCTCCCACTCCTTAACTTGTCATGTGGCCTTGGGTCACGCGATCCCACTTTCTCTGCCTGTTTGTCTGTATGTGCGCGTCTGTTTCGCAGCCTGAATTCTGTCACCATTAAGCTCAAAGTATTGTGGAAGCTAAGCTGCTTGGTGAACCAATCATGCGTCTATTTTTAATCCCGTGATCACGCTCTTTCCCGTTACATCGCGGAGAGAGGGGGCAGGTAATGCAAATAAGGCGATTGACTGATCCGATAGGTGCGTAGCTCCCAGGCATTGTCAGCTTAGGAATGAAAGGAGGTCCTCCTCACTCAAAGGAACCGAGTCCACCCCGCTCACGAAGAAGAGATTGGGAGAAATTGTGTGTGGGGAAAATGGAAGGGGAACTGAGCCAAAAGTCACTGGATAGGGGAAAGTAGGGCCACGTTGAGGAACGGCGCCAAGCGGCACCAAGCGGGCGCGATTGTGCCTCCCTCGAACCGCGAGCTCGGTGGATTTGTGCAGCAGTAAGAACCTTGCGCGAGATAATTGGCGGTTATTCAAGCGTTTCCAATTGAACTAATTTCTTTCGTACAATTCAACGAAACGTTAAGAAAGTTTTGTAGTCATTTAGACCCGGTTATAATGTAAACAAATAAAAAATACATCGTGTTTCCCACAGCAACCGAACGGTTTCAATGCGGGTATCGCGACGCAGGCCAAAGCGGAATATAACTCTGTATTAGTTATATTTTGAACAACCATTGTTTTTCCGAGCTTAGAAAAAAGTCATAAATTGCACGTACTTCGCAATAGCTACGAAAGTATCTACATCTACACTAGCTGGCACTATAAGAGGGCTGGACTCGCGGCAAGGTGAACCAATGTACCTCACGTTTGTTGAAAACCTCTCCTTGCTCTACATGGCTCATCCGGTGGTCACTCACTCACAGGGTGAATATTTTGAGATGCGACCGTAACTTTATTTAGAGTTGTAGCAAATATAAGTGGCCAAAAATATGCTCTTACCGGTTTTGGTACGTCATTGAATTCCGAAAATTCGATACGACTGTAAAAATTACAATTAATAGAGAACTGGCAGTATTGCCAATACTTGGATGGCAAATAGATATGCCACGAATTTCTCAGAATCACCTTCACGCTACACTGAGTTGTGTCAAGTTATTGAATGATAGGAAGTTAATTTAGTGACTCCAATACCAACAGCTTGAGCACAAAACGTCATTTTTTATTCTTGCACGTGTAATTATGAACGTTAAGATAAAATTAAGAGGACAAAAGTCTACATTGTATTTTTGCTAAACATTTCCATTAACTCAAATCAGAGGAACAATAAACTGAATTCTTCATACACAGTGGTGTAGGGCAAAACAAATGTGTATATTTGCACATGCGACTATTGAAAGTATCAAAAAATAATAATCTTTATTTTTGGGTGTCCAAAATACGACAACAACATTGTTTGATGCTCCAAAACCAAAGCAGTAAGTAAGAAATACAAAATAGAAACCTACATACATTCAACAATATTACTTCTTATCCCACAAAATATATAACGTTATGAGGTATGTGCATGACCCTCTAATTTGTAGCAATAGATTGAAATTGATGCAGATATGTCGATGTGAAGAGCGGACTGATGATATATAATAAATGAATCCTATGAAGCGACAAACTATATATCACAATGCCGGCAGATATCTGAACAAATGGGGTGTCAAGTAAGCAGAATGGAACATGGAAGGTAAATGTACACAGATTAAGAAGATTCAATACCGCCATTTGTAACTTTGTATAAAAATGCAGCCATGAACTGTTGAATAGCATTCGTCATAAATAAATACACTTAGGTTTGTACTAATAGTTATAACAAAAACACCTAGCAACGCACTTATCCTAAAAAAAGTAGAATAACACTAAATTCCCTGAGACCAAAGCAGTCAAGTCCTTAAATCGCTAAAAATGAAAACGTGCACGAAGAAATTAGTGCCTAAAACGCCGTGTAAAAGTAAACAAATTTTATAAGCTTACAAAACATTGTCCACAACAGAAATGCCAATAGTTACTTTTAAAAAACACTGTTAACACGCACGAAAACATATTTACCAAGTAATAACATACTGCACTGGCACTTTACGAAGAAAATAAGTGAAGTCAAAGAAAGTATGCAGAATAATAGTATTTTCTTAATCAGTAACTGGTCAATGCAACCAGCTCATGCTTTCCATACAGACTTTCTAAAAAAAATGTCATATAGTAAGAAATAATAGCAAACGCAACTTACTACGAAAATACGTAAAATGTTTCTTACCAATTTATGATGCAAAGTAGTATAGCCAATCTCCCTTGCCGGTCTTGCCATGCTGCCGTGATGCATGAGAGCAACTTTAGTCTTTCTGCACGTGCGACAACCTTGCTGTAGCTCTGCGCGTGTCAAGTGACTATTCGAGGGCTGAGCACGAGACTGCACGAGCCGTCTCGTGCACTGCTGCTTGTCATGGGAACTAAAGTTATGGCAACGCCATTCATGCGGAAAAATGCTTGGAGAAATTGGTCTCTTGCTAGATAAAGTTGATATGGCACGGTACTAGCGCAATGCCGGGTCTCTACGCTATGGCTACCACACTTCGAGTTTCTGTGCTTTGCTGAAACACGCTCATTGTACTTCCGCAGGGCAAAGTAAAAGCCTGATAAAGAAAATAACGGAAACAAGTTTCACTGTAATCTCATGACAGTTCGGGAGGAGCTCTCCTCAAAAATCACAAAACACGAGTGGAGTTATGCTAGGGACGCCAACAGTACAATTTACAGTATTTGATCCTCGTGCTCGAAAGACAAAATCTCACTTCTTCGCCAAGGAAAACACGTGACGACACCACACACAGTGCGTTTGCTTCATTAGGGCTTCGGTAAGACTTTAACTGAGTCAGAGAGGCATGATCCGTGTTCTACGGGTCTGTTAGTGCAGCTCCGCATATTTCGTAAAGTTTGGAGTTTGTACAGACGACTTTAACACTATACCCGCAAAGGTAGTGTACTGACAGTTCGTCGGTCGGCTTCAGCCCACTTGCTGATTGCGTAGCAGTATGGTCGTCGACGGTTTGAGCCAGCATCTCATCGTCCTCATTAGGTAACTCCCACTCAGCTTAATCTGGAACGACTACGACGCCTTTTTCTTGCAGCCCCTGCCTTTTCGAAATAAAGTCCGCCAGATACTGCCAGTCGTCCATCTCATAGTTCCCTGTGTAAAGTGGTTGAAAAAACTGCGACAGCGTAATTGTGTGCAAAACAATTTTAGACTGCACAGGTCTCGGGATGGGATTTCTTAGAGCGCAGCTCTTAGGAGCCCGTTCCCGCGTATAGGCATGCGTCGCCGTAACCGTACGCCTTGCATTATGACACCGTCACAGACCTTGAAACCAATTCAAGTCCCCGCTAAATTAGCAAAGAAACTCATTTGATGCGTAGCTCTGTAATGCCCCATTATGCAACACTGCGCATTCAGTTTGCCTGCTAACTTTAGCGGTAAGACTGACTTCACGTGACCTCAGCACCAGTTCAGTTTCTCGCTAAATCTAGGGAAAATGAATTGGTGTCGAGGTCACTGACGTCATTTTCCCGCTAAATCTAGCGGAAAAACTGAATTTTGTTCATGGGTGACGTGACACTAAGTACTGCGACGTCATTTTCACCTCTAAATTTAGCGGGGCAATTGAATGGGTGCTGAGGTCACAATGAGAAAATTTTCCACCTAAATTCTAGCAGGAAAACTGTTGGAGGACAGGACAGTATGGGAGGAGGAGAGGGCACGAAGGAGGAGAGATGGGAGGGTACGCAGGAGGAGGAGAAGGAGGAAAATGAAGGAGGTAGAAGGTGGGGAGGAGGATGGAAAAGGAGGGGGAAGGAGGAAAGTAGAAGAAAAGAAAGGGAGGAGGAGGAGGAAGGAACGGAAGGAAGATTGAGGAAAGAAGGGAAGGAAAAGGGAAAGGGGGAGGGATAGGAAAGGAGGGGAGGAGAAGGAAAGGAAGAGGAAATGAGGAGGAGGAGAAGAGAGAGGAGAAAGGAAGGAGGAGGAGGGGAGAGTGACAGGAGGAGGAGGGAGGGGCATTCCCTCCCCTCCGTACTCTCCCTCCTCCTCAAGAACTGCGCTCTAATTTCGCATTACAGAGGTTTGTAGACGTCTGTCATTTGTTGCCTAATGACACTGAAAAGGTTTTCAAGTGCATCTCGAGGGAGTCGACACAGGTACAAGTACCTAAAACCATTCTCTTATAAGCAGACCTCTTGCATATAGAGAGCTCCAGTTATGCTGAGGACAGCCGTTTGAATGTGTTTCCACGCTGGCTTCTTGCATGGTCCTCTAATTGTGAGTAGTCTGAAGAAGTCCAGCGCTTCAACCAGGAACTCCACGGCGTCGTAATGTTTACCAGCGTCAGTTTCAATCATCGCCAGGTTCACCTTGCGCGATGATAACAGGCGGAACCACTTAAAAACGGTCTCCGAAAACCACGCTGTCCTTATGGCTGCAGGAGATATCTACAAATCCTTCACGAGTGCCCGTCTTGCTCACGCTGTGCTGTGGTTCATCACAGCCAAGGCAGAGGCAACGCTCATATTTTTATAATGGCCGGAGTCAAGGTGCCTGTACTTTAAGTGGGGTGCCAGCTTCAACTCACTTGTTCCATCTTTTTGGGCTACCTCTCGGACATAGTTGATAGACACCTGTATAGCAAAATGTACACTGAAGCAAGGGTAGTGCACAAGAGATATTGCAACGAAGACAAATGAAGAATCAAATAATAACTGGAGAAACTAAACGTTTAATGGGACGAATTTGTGCCCAAAACGGAACAAAAGAAGGCTAGCGTCGCAGGCGTCGATGTCGGCGATGCAATCTTTGGTGCAGCAAGGACGAGAAAAACAGAACAGGACACAACATGCGCCTTGTTGTGTCCTGATCTCCCTTTTGTTCTGGTCCTTGCTCCGCTCACGATTGCATGAGGTCTAATCTCCACAACTATAATATGAACTTGACATAGCGTAGCAAGAGCCGCGAGTCCACGGATCTCTCACGGTTGCACAGGAAGTCTAATCACAACAGACACCTGCATTTTTGGCGGAGAGGTACCGCGTCGTTTTATCGAACGAAGTGTTGCTGGTCCTGACACCAGCCAAGGGTCAAGAGTGAAAAGCGTTTTCAGAGGAATAATAAAATTTGCAGATGTCACATGACACAAAGTGACAGAAATTGGCGAATAGCAATGGGTATACCTATTAGCCAATTATAGACTATCGTTTCATGCTCGATCCTCGACCAATGATCAAGTTGTTCATCAAATATCGATTTTTGAAAATACTTTTTTTAGAGATCGGAAACAGATGTTTCTGATATCGGAATAGGTTAGGATAGAAAAGGACTGGCTAAACTGGTAGCGCACTCCTACGTCACACATAGCAGCGCGCGATTAGTTAGTTATCCAAATAGATAGGATCGACTTTAGAAACTACATTCATGGATATCGAAAAAATATCGATACCAGAAGCATGTGTTTTCATCGGAAACACATGTTTTCGTATTGATTGGTTATTGGGCTGATGATGTATACTTTCACTGCTACTTTTGTGCCTAACCCTACAGCGTGGTTGTGTGTTCATGCGTGTGCGTTCCTGCATAAGCGATAATGATCTCAGTAGAAGGAAAACAAGAGAGACAGACACAAATCTCCAAACACAGCTAGGCAACACGCACGCTCTGACAAAATCCACCCTGTCCTGGTATCAAAACAGGGGCCTCTTTATTTTCAGTAGAGCGCTCTACCAACTGAGCTTACCAGGAGTTCCACGTCATTATTGCAAGCGTGTTTTGTCAGCGGCCACCACTCTAACACAAACATGAATGAATATCCGTCATTTTTATTGTTACAAATCCTTAATATAGCCTTTCACCGTTAAATTACGCTTCTTTTTTTCGGGGCTTTTTGACGTGGCATTTTTATATAGCACTCATACGCAGCACTTAGAGCAACTAACATGCCGACTCTGGTACAAGCATATAGGTGTCAGAAGTACAATAATGCACAAACAGCTTTGACACAACAGCAGCTTCGAGATTCTTTTCTAAACGCCTACCGACCCTATTTGTGTATATACCTAGTCATTTCCGGCCAATGTTTTGGTTAGTGAGTATCGCGGTTGGTGAAGTCCTATCTGCAAGTATTATTGGTGTACAAGTATTTATACAGACACATTTATCTCTGTTTACAGGACTTCCGAGAGCAGCCCACGGTGAAGAGCAGTGGGGTGATCTTGTTCATGGGAATAAAATTTCGCGCGAGAGAAACCGATTTTCCTATTGCCTTCTCAACAACCTACGAAACATTGGCGAAGTAAGTAACAACATCGAGGGAAAAATACGGGCATGCGTTACATACTGTCAGGTATAAGAAGTACATTGAGAAAATGATTATTGCATGTGACGCACTCGTGACAAACAAACAACGCAAACAACAACAAGAGTCTCGTGCTCTGCCAACTAGTTCACGAAATTGTTATTTATTGCGTCGCGAAAAATGCAAACATTTCTTCTCGGACCTCTACCTAGTACTAAAACCCTTTTGGCGTTAACGCGTTACGAGTAGCGGATTTACCGGTAACGCGTAATTGTAGTAACCGTGTAAAGTAACCGTTACTTCTCAAAACAGTAGGAGATAATGCAAGTACGCTACTTATTTCGAGTAAGCGAAAATTAAATTACATGACTTATTTCCAGTATTCAGCAACGAAGCTACGTTGTTATTTACGGCTTTTTGAAAACACTTATATCAAATAAACTTTGCTTGATTGTTGTTTACGGCGCGTTTTTATGTCAGTATTCAGGTGGAACCGTTGAAAAGATGGGATAATTATGTCAAGATTAGGTTTCTGCGTGAACACTTATGTTTTGTTTTTTAATGGTAGGGCTCTTGCTGACTTGTAAATAGAGAGCCCTGAAATGTTGTATCTCATAAATTAACAGTACCACAAAAGTAACTTCCATTATTTTCCATCGGTGGTGGTAACGCGCTCCTTTTATTTTCGCGTAACGTAGGTCTGTAACGCGTTTCGTTGATTTGCAAGTATAGTAACGCATTTCGACGTCTGTTTTCGGTGACGCCTACAACACAGATTAAAAAATATATAAACGCCTCCATTCCTTCGGCGGTGCAAAATAAAACCTTCGCCATTTGGTTAGTGCAACAAACCATTGCCATCAACTTTGGCATACACTCATGGGCTTTTAGTGGCACCATCCTCTTGCAAGGGGCACCATCTTCCTACTGCAAGAGAAGACGCAACTTCACTTGTGATACTTTTGCATTCTGGTCATCACGCCGTGCCGGCGATCTCGTTTACAGCTACCGTAAAAATGCAAGAGTAAAAACACATGTCAGACGCCGTCATTTTCTCTCAAAGCTGAATATCAAATATAAAATATTTCTTCGACTATTCAACAGTTTTTCAGCGTTCCTGAAGAATATCCGGGACGCAAAAAAAACAGAAAGAAAAACAACGGCGTTTCAACGAATCTTGACCCATGTTCATAACGTTTCTGCTCTTCGCAATGCAAAACAATTGCTGTACTATGGCTCATAAATTTATTTTTTCCTGTAGACTTAACTTGCAATTAATAAAAAAAAAACATTAAGCTGATGGCCGACCTGACATCTTCGTGAAAGAAGTCATCTCTTCATGCTCATTGCCCTGCAGAAAATTTTGTTTTAGAAAACTATCATGAACGTACTTCCTATGAGACCTCGGAAGAGCCATTTTCTATATTTACATGAGCGGTGTCTATACGAGAATCACGCTGAGAGGAAGCTTAGAGAATCAGCTATGTCTTTCGAATAACCTAGATTACTTGACATGGAATCGAAAGAACAAAAAAGGTGGTACTGGAGGGTTGTTTGTAATATTGTGCGCAAAAGATGATACGGTTGATCTCATAATACCTGAGATGTAACACAACATACCGAAAAACAAATGTGTCCCTGGCGGACACAAAGAAAGATTAGGGTCAGGACACCCTTACTGTCTGTAAGGATCCAGGAGGGCTCCTTGGGGGGGGGGAGGAGGAGGGTCGATAGCGCCAGATGGACTTGGCTGGCAGGAAAGCGCTTGCATAAACACTTTCCGTAGTGGGCAAACCTTGCGAGACTGGCGTACATTACGACTCGAGGTTTGGAACGCGCATCTTCTGCCGAGAGAATCAGAGCGTGCGTTTCGGGCCGGAAGAACGGGGTAGGCTCTGACTCGTTCTATTTTGATGTCCCCAAACTCTACACGCCCCTGACCGAAGAGGAAGTGACGCGGGCGGTTAGGTAATTGACGCGTAATAACTCGCCCGTGAAAGGCAAGATCCAGGACCGGCTCCTGAGGAACCTGGGCGACGCATCCGTAGCCACTCTAACCCAGCATCTCAACCGTGTGTGGGAGCCAGGCAATATCCCGTCCGAGTGAAAGCATGCGGAGATGGTCATTATCCCCAAGCCCGGCAAGGCCCCATGCCTGGACAACCTCCGTCCCATATCCCCGACGTTGTGTCTGAGGAAGCTTCAGGAGCTCGAGGTCATCAAGCGGCTTCAGCATTTTCTGGGAAACATGGGCATCTTTTACAGCACAATGTTCGGGTTCCGATCACATTTATCCACGCAAAATGTGTTGCTCCAGATCAAGGAGGACATCATCAACGAAGTCTCCCATACGACGACGCAAGTAGTCCTGTCCTTAGACATCAAGGGCGCCTTCGACAACGTCAGCCACACGCTGGTCAGGAGAACCTGGCCTCGACCGGGTGCGGACCGCAGATGCACGACTACATTCGGGACTTCCAGAGCGACCGCATTTCGGCCACCGGCGTCGAGATCATCCGCACGGGAACCGTCCAGGTCCCGCGCAAGGGCACCCTACAAGCCTCGGTCGAGTCAGCTACCTTCTTCAACATGGCGGTGCGCAAGCTACCTTCTCTATTGGAACGGATTCCCCTGATCAAGCACACCCTCTATGTGGTCGACCTGACGATTTTTACTACGTCTGGATCGGACGGCGAGAAGCAAGACTCCCTTCAAGGGGCCATCGAGACGGTGCAGAACTACCTCGAGGGCGGCAAACCCCAATGCGACCCCAAGAAGTCTGAGCTGTTACTCGTCCGCGCGGGCAAGCTAACCCCGATGGACAAGGAGCAGACATCTGCCGCACATGAAAGCAGGGTACCCTCGTTCCGGTGGTGGAGCGGATTCCGATCCTGGGCCTTCACTTCGAGTTAGACGGCGGAGCCAGGTACAGGGTCGACCGACTCGTCGAGACAACCACACAAGTTATGCGCATGATGAAGATGATAGCGAATTGCAGACACGGACTCAAGTATCGTACCTGGTCCGACTGGCCCAACCACTTGTCGTGAGTCGCATCACATACCCAACTATGCATTTCAACTTTCTGTCGAGAAGTGAGGGCAAGATGGAAGTGATTATCTGTAAGGCTACAACCTGGCACTGGGGGTGCCGACGTGCGCAGTGAGCGCCTAGCTCCTGCGGTTGGGCTTCAACAACACCCTCCAAGAACTCCTCAACGCGCACCTAGCTAGTCAGCGGGAGCACCTGGACCTTACCCCAACTGGGCGGCACGTCCTGAGCTTGCTCGGCATCCCCATCCCCGCATCGCAACACGAGACGATCCAGCTGCTGCTAGCTCAAACGGTACAAGATCCAGGTGGTACCATTCCCGCAGAATATGAACACAGGTTACCAGAAGGCTCGGGCCAAGGTTCTGCAATAGGCTTACGGTGAACGGAAAGGCGCCCTCTACACGGACGTGGTACTCTGCACTGGCCTAGCCGCTGCGGCGGTGAGTGTGATCGACGGCAACTTCGACACTGTCGTCAAAGCCTCGGTCCGCACCATGCAATCGGCGGTGGCAGAGGAGGTCGGAATCAACCAGGCCATCGTTTGCACCACAAAAGAACCACGTGACCATACGATCAAACTCGCAGGCGGCCATTAGGCGGTTTCACGAAGGAATAGTCACCCCGCAGGCCTTCTACGCCAAGAGGAAGAGCCCTGAATTTCCCAACGTGGAACTGGTGTGGACCACCGGCCACGACACTGTCGGCAGAAACCGGCAAGCACACGCCGTAGCCCGAGACTGCATCCTCCGGGCGCAGCCACGTGAAGGAAGACCGCACCCGGTTCTGAACCCGTATTCTCAGATTCTCCCACACCTGCGCGGACGGAGGCAGTTGCTCCCTACGTCCGACCGAAACCTGCCTCAAGAGGAGGCCTCAGCCTGGCGTCGGATACAGACAGGCTCCATACACTTACTTAGCAAATATACATACATTTTACCGGGATAGATACCAGGATAGGTGCCCGCATTGCTCTGAGTTACCGTCGCTATTTTACGTTATGTCGGCCTATAAACTCAACCCCTGCCTCCCCCCTCCCCGACAGTTCGCGCGAAACCTGGGAAGCTGCGATGCTCGTCTCGTCGGCTCAAGTTCACCGACAGCTGGTGGAGCGGGCAAGACTCTAGCGGAAAGCATTGAAGCCCTCTGATAGGGCCCACCAAGATTAAGTGTATTTTGGCGATAGATGTTTTTCCTCCTCCTTCTCCTGCTACTGGAACTGTTTACATCGGTGTAGCCTTTCTCACCCACGTGTTAGGGGACACGGTATAACGGCATTTTCAGGCCGCGTGTGGCGGAATGAATGGCATGATGGCTCATTTGGCGCTATCTATACTGGGGTCGACCTGCAAGTTCTACAGGGTGTCGCAAAAAAAAATTACACATTCTCTTTTACGGCAAAAATAAACTAGACATCGCCGAGCACTCATTCTCCGCCAAAAGGTAGTGCTAGTAGTGCTAGAGGTCACAACCAGATACCAAAGTTTCAGCCAGATCCGATTACTTAATCAAAAGTTATAAGTGATTTTCTGAAAATTTCAATAGGAAAATGGTTGCCGACAAAGTTTTCGAATACATGGGGCTCTATGGCACCAGAAACCGAAAACAGGCGAAAATGGGCTCCATTTTTCCATTGAAATTTTCAGAAAATCGCTTATAACTTTTGAATACAATGTCCGTTCGGGCTGAAACATTGGCATCTGGTTGTGACCTCTAGCGCTAGCTTTGGGCGGAGAATGAGCGTTCGGTGATGCCTAGTTTATTTGTGCGGTAAAAAAGAATGTGTATTTGTTTTCTGTGACGCCCTGTATATACAGTTTCTTGCGTCCGACCCTGCTTGACCATTGGCTGTGGGATTCACGCAGATCGCGGGGTCTCATGCGGGAATGTAAGCGATTGCCTCCTGGTGAGAAAGTCAACCGGTTGGCTGTGATCCTTCGGGAAGTGTAGAGCGCCTGTCTGACGACGCGTCAACGATCCGCCGGTTCGCTAAAAGGGGACTGGTCAACGAGCGACTTTTAATGGAATCACAGGAGGGGTCTTAGTTCGTGCTGGAGCTCTAGAGGTAAATTTCCGAAATTAAGCCCGGTCGAAACACTCCAAGGAACAGTGTTTCTATAATCATAACTTAATCCCACGAGCCAGCCAACCCTCGGGATTGGATAAGGTAACACCCGAACACCTCTTCCCCAGCCTTGTGGAGTGGAATTTACTTTTCGCAGTATTGTTTCGCTTATGTACTTTTATTCGCTACAAAAGTAATAAATTGTTTATGGAAAAAATACCTACTATGTTCAACTGATGTAGTCGTCGATGGCCAAGGGAAGCTACTTTGTCTCCGAAAATAATCACTCAGCTTCGCACAACAATAATCGTCACCCTATCAGGACCTATCATCCCGGACGCCGCAAAATGACGCACCGAATTCATACTGGCTCAGTCGACAGGATTCGGCCTACACTACAAAACTGAGAAATCCTGTGTCGAATCCCAACCCCTGCCAGTTTCGATCTCGATGAGCATCGTACGGGCGTCTGGTCGTGTATGACTACTGCGTGATGCATGTTAAAAACCAGGCTAGCAGGGTGTGCTGCACTGGCTATATTTATCATCTACTGCAGGGAGACAAGTCGCCCGTTGAGGCAGAATACGAACTAGGATGCATAGGCATGCAAACACTAATGGCCTCGGCTACATCAAAAGCAACACAGGGAACGACCGACATCAAAAGAGAAGGAGCAGAATCGAGTGGAAACAGATCAACTACAGCGGAGGGTTTACACATCAGAGACTGACTAGTGTCAAGAGAGCCCACTGTCACTTTATGGCATCCAGTCAAAGAGAGACTCAGCAGCGCCGGTGAATGGAACTTCCATGTTTCTTTGGTGTGTGCGCAGACATTGGAGTCAGTTGGCCGGAAACGACGAAAAAATATGAGGATAAAGGGAAGACTTTAAAAATGGACAAAGAGACCGATGAAAAAGTAGAAGGATTGAGAATTCGGTCCGCTGACGAGCGCGCTGCCCAGGCGTCGGAAGAAACCATGCCACGCATGGAGCGTACGCCCGAAAGCACCATGTTGAGGCTCAAATGTGAGAGCGAGGAAACAATTGCGTCGTTGCGCGGACCGAGGGCCGGTGGCGCAGCTACCGCGTCGACCGGAATGGGCAGGTTGGACCTTGTTTTGCAATGCGCGAAACTTATCAAAACGCGAAAATTCCTGCTTGGTTCGACGATGACAAAAAGATGTTCGCATCCTACGGACTGCAGAAGGAGAGCCGAGTGGCATATTATTATGCCGGTATTTGCAGAAATAGTTAAATGCCTTTTTACGAAGTTATCAGCGGTGTAATTAGCTAACTACGGCATGGGCAAGGCCGACGTCCTGGACGAGATCTGACTCAGTCATCGCGAGTACCGAAAGCGGTTTCCGGGTCCGAGTAAGCAAAAGCACGAATGGTGGGCGCAGTTCGCCTCGAGGACGGCCAGCTTTTTCAGCTACTATCTGGAGGCGCGCAGTGTAGGGTAAGGAGGACCTGATTCATCTAATGCTCGTAGGCCAGGAGAAGTCGAGCCTCAGTGAGGTGTTTCTCCGACACGTCCCGCTGCGCGAGGAGACAAAGTGGCTACAGGAGCACAAGCTGGCTAAGGTCATAGAGGTACATAAAGTGGCCGAGAGGAACGGACGAGTGTCGAGGAGCATATAAGTCAGAGAAGACGGCTCGAGGGCAGAGACGGACGCCCCTAAGCAGTCTCCTTTTCACACCTCGCCTTGTTGCTTCGGCTGCAACCAGACGGGACACATTGCGAGAAATATTCCTAATTGCAAAGAGCATGAAGATGTGGCCCGAAAGCCACTCGTACAGGGAGTGGTGGCAGGGGACAGACCTGCACTTTTCATTTTCAATCAACAGCCAGCGGCTGCAAAGAAACGCATGACAAGTGGGGACTCGCAGGTTCAGGACTAATCCTAGTCGAACTCTCATAGGGCGACCAAGATATAACGGCCGTGTTAAACACCGCCAGCGAAAAACAGTATTAAGAAAAAGCGCGGTCCCGCTTTAACTGGCTCGGGCAAGCGGAACAATTCGTCCGGTTTCAGCTTTCGGGCCACAAATAAAAGCGAAACTCGTGCGCTTGCCAATGCAGGCCAAGCCCGGGAAGGGATTGGTCAGAATGATCCGGTCACCGTGCTGTGTGCGGTTACCGACAGAACCGGCTATCACGGCTTACTATTTACTTTCATCCGATAACGGAAAATTCTACACCGACCCAAAGACCAGGAGTCTCACCATGGTAAACATGGGATAGCCTCCCTGAATACTTTCGTCGCGGTTTTGAGTGCTGTGACTCAGAACTGCTGAATTAAACAGGTTCATGCGAACCAGCTGACGAAGAACAGTCCTCGAATGGGAGATCTGGGAGTCATACTTTACGAAGACCTAGCCTTTGGAGAGCTGAACTGCTCACCCCCGTAAAACGGTGCCACAGAACAAATAGGCGAGCTTAATCACGGGAAGTGTCAGGCTACCAGAGGATCGATCACCTTCCTCATGCACGTCGTTGGGTCTGGAAGGCATGATCTCGACCCAAACAGGATCACCGCTGTTGAGGGTTTAGATCATCAGCGCAATTAGGAGGAATTATGAAGTGTCCTGGAAACTGTGTGGCTACAGCCGAGAGTACGTAAATACTACGCTGCTATTTCCGAATTCCTCACGGCCTTCACCAAAAAGGACATACCGAATGGTATACGAGGGCCACAGGCGGTGATGAGCTTGTTCCCGCAGCAAAGATGGCACTTTGTGAGGCGACGAGCCTACCCCCCCCCCGAAATTTCAGGAGCCTTACTGGTGTTTTACAGACGCGTCAGCAACGTTAGGAAGGGCATGCCCTGCCCAAATCGGCAGCGACAGAGCTGAGAAGCTGATCGCGTTCGCCAGCCATTAATTCACTCCAACTCCAACACGCTGGTTCACCATTGAACACGAGGCGCTCGCCACCATTTGGGCCCTTGAGAAATTTGATAACTGGCTCTTCCCCAGGAAAGTGCACGTCGTGTAAGACCACAAGCATTTCGTCGACCTGACATCCTCCAGCCCTCACGGGGCAAAGCTGCTAATGTGGGCACTACCGCTACAGCTCTACGATGTGATTATAACACACAGGAAGGGGTCCGCTAACAGTAATTTGGACGACTTGTCTTGCTTGCCAAACAAATTTTGTGTACCACTGACTCAGCGCTGCGCCCACCTAAGAGCATGAGTGGTTCCAATTGCCGCGGAGTCTGGCTCCGTATATCCTCAGGAATGCGGCCTTTCTGCATTGTCCGTGTGCGGAGAAGAGACTTTGTTTACCGAGCATACATTCGTTCTATTTCTTCGTTTGCACTAAAGATGCATTCGCTGCATATACATTTTTACATCGAGCTTATTGGTACATGCATTCTTGCTGGTTACCCGGCCCTACGTAAAAGCAGGACGCTGATTTTGAAGGCCAGCACTAGTGTATTTGTAATTTGCTATTTGAATAAAGTATTTTGATTATTATTATTATTAACCTCATGACCCCTAAGACTTGAGATATTCCAGTTCGCGAGCCTAGAGACAATTCTGGTTCGCGAAGCATTTTTTATTTTGAAGTTCGCATATTGCAACGAGCGTATTCTTACCACCCTTTCTTTTTTCCCGCTTAGTTTGTGTGTACGTGGATGTGTTCATTGGGACATGCACGCACATTTTCCCTTATAGTGACGTACTGCCATTCAAAGTGCGGATATTGCAAAGCACGGGTCTCACGGCGTTTTCATTGAATTTTGGCATCGGTAACGTTCAAGTGCACCGTTGTGTGTATACCTCCTTACCTTCACTTGTTATGCACTTATATTTTCGAAAATAACTTTTCACTCTTAAAAGTTCTTTCAGTCTAGCAAGAGTCTTAAGGTGGGAGGTGCAAGGATCGACGAGGGCCCCACAGGGGCGTTAACGGGGGATGGCACCAGAGGGAATTAGCGGTAGAAAAGCGTTCCCCCAGTGGTTGGCGTCCTCAAGAAACAGGCGTACATTACTGAAGCGAGGTTCGGGACCCGTGTTTCCTGTCGATAGAATCAGAGCGTGCATTTTGGTCTGGGAGAATGCGGTGGTTCTGCCTGGCACTGTTTACAATGGCGTGGTGTTTTTCTCCCGCGTGTTATGGCGCACGGTAGAACGGCAATGTCAGAACCGCCTCTGGCTGAATTAATGACAGGATAGCTCAGTCGGCGCTATCCGCACCGGCTCCGGCTCTTTGGCTCGCTTTGCAAGTTCTAGATATAGTTTGCTTGCATTCAAACCCGCCACCTTCGGCCCTGAGATATATGCAGATCGCGGGGTCTCATGCGGAAATGTAAGCGATTTCCCCAGGGTGGAAAACTTAGACGACGGGTTGTGGCCTTTCGGGCAGTGGTAAACGCCTTTCTGTACCCGCTTTGAGGACTCGCCGGTCCACTAAAAAGGGAATGGAGAAACGAGCGATTTTTGGCGGAAACGCCGCTGGCGGTTTCAGTTTATACTGGAGCCTCGATAGCTAACGCTCCGAAATCGAGCCCGGTTGAGGGGACTCCGAGGGGCAATGTTCTCGTAATGGGAACTTATTCTGAAGAGACCAAGTAACTCCCGAGCTTGGATAAGCTACCATCTAAGCACATTTTTCCCAGCCCCGTACAGGGAAGTTATTTTTTGCAGTATTATTTTGCGTATGTGTTTTGGTTTGCTACAAAAGTATTAAAATTTTTTTTATTGAAAAGTAACTACCAAGTGAAACTTAGTTAGCCTTTGACAGGCAAAGAAAGCTACTTCGTCTTCAGCAAGAACCATCCAGCTTTCCAAAACAAAGTTCTCACCCAATCCGAACCTGGCAACCCGGAACGCGCAAGGCGACACAGCGAACCCGTATGTCGACTTTGGCTCTAGCTTACATCTTCGCGCTTTTCAAGGCCCTAAATACCCAGAAAAAAACCAAGAACAAACTTTGGCCCAGAAGACTCTTCCACCAGAGAATCTCATCTAAAACTCAGAATTTGATTAGAATGCAATTAAATGCAAAGGTGCAAGCGAGCTGGACAATACTGATCAAAATAATCCCTGGAGAAAAGGAACAAGTGAGACAAAGGACAAACACAAATCTTCAAACAGAGCTAGGTGACTGGTGCGCGACCGGAAAAATCCACCTGGTCCGGGTATCGAACCCGGGACCTCTCCATTACAGGTGGAGCACTCTACCAACTGAGCTAACCAGGAGTTAGACGTCAGTAGAGCAAACGAGTTTTATCAGCTGCCACCAGTTTTATCAGCTGCCACCAACAAGGGTGAAGCTTGCAAATTAAGGTTCTGATTAGAATGCAATTAAATGCAAAGGTGGAAGCGGAGCTGGACAATACTCATGAAAATAATCCCTGGTGCAGGGGAACAAGTGCGACAAAGGACAAACACAAATCTCCAAACACAGCTAGGTGACTGGTTCGCGACCGAAAAAATCCGCCTGGTCCGGGTATCGAACCCGGGACCTCTCCATTACAGGTGGAGCGCTCTACCAACTGAGCTAACCAGGGGTTAGGCGTGAGTAGAGCAAACGAGTTTTTCAGCTGCCACCAGTCTAACACCAACAAGGGTGAAGCTTGCAAATTAAGGTTCTGATTAGAATGCAATTAAATGCAAAGGTGCAAGCGAGCTGGACAATACTGATGAAAATAATCCCTGGAGAAGGGGAACAAGTGGGACAAAGGACAAACACAAATCTTCAAACCCAGCTAGGTGACTGGTGCGCGGCCGAAAAATTCCGCCTGGTCCGGGTATCAAACCCGGGACCTCTCCATTACAGGAGGAGCGCTCTACCAACTGAGCTAACCAGGGGTTAGACGTCAGTAGAGCAAACGAGTTTTATCAGCTGCCACCAGTCTAACACCAACAAGGGTGAAGCTTGCAAATTAAGGTTCTGATTAGAATGTAATTAAATGCAAAGGTGCAAGCGAGCTGGACAATACTGATGAAAATAATCCCCTGTAGAACGGGGAACAAGTGGGACAAGAGGACAAACACGTTTGCTCTACTGACGTTCAGCAAGCTAGAGTTGAAGTTTGCCAGTCTTCGTAACTGAAAGGGCAACGAACGTGACGTTGACGTCACTGCGACATTAAAAACGCACTCAATCTTCGTTTTCATTGCAGTTTCCTTAGAGTAAATTTTATTTACATATGTACATACTTACACATTGTTGTTGTGGCACGCAGGTCACACCTAGAGACTCTTTACACATATATTATCTAAAATAAGTTGTTGGACGCTAAAATAGTCTATTGTCATTCGCAACGATACAATCAGGAGTGCTACCCTTTGAGTAACTAGTGGTCGCAAATGAGGCCAGAGTTTATTTTCAAAGGTGGTCTGTAGCTCGCTCTCGCAATGTTCTAAGCATTAGTAACAAGACACTGGTGGTGTTGCACAAATGTTCAATTTCAGTACTTCCATAGCCTTTGCCAAATTTGGGCTACCAAAGTCTTGTGAAGCGGTTACTCGTATGCCGCTGCGCATAAGCAGCACGCCGTAGGCTCGCAACACTACAACCCAAAATGTCTGCGTGACAACAGAGGTTTCCAAAAACACGTAAAAAGAGTTGTCAAAGCAGATACGCAATTGAATCAGATGTCGGCTGCGACTAACCTCCAACGTGCCAACCTCTCTTTGGTAGGTGAAACGCCTTATCTATATTTCCATCCGATGTCGGCTGCACGAACCTACCTATCGTAATTTGACATGTGCTTCCACAGCACCTGCGAACTTCGTGCAAGATGCTGAAAGACACCCCAACAACAGAAAGAGCCTTTCATTATCACGACACAAGAGTCTCTTGAACACTTAAGTGGGGCATTTTTTGAGCTACCCTTCGCTGCATCGCGACCACCAAAGCATAGTGTAGCATGAAACTATCCTCTGCGAGGACACACGTTAGCACGCGCACGGGGCTCAAAGGTGCGGCGTACATGGCCTAACCAGTAGATGGTAAGATTGCGCACATAATTTCAGAGGTTCAAAACACACCTTAGGGCGAGGACTAGTGCAAAAATGGCCATACACGCTAGGCTCCAACGACCTCAATACCGCAGAAGGGCAGCGCCAGTATAACAAGTACTTATACCTTTGTCATCCCAGAAACAAACCCGCCAACAACAAGGTAATCTTACGCACCGCTGGTTGGGGAAAGCAGCGACCCGATAATATGCACTATATTGTGGATGTAATGAATTTGTCAAAAAAAGCATTATCTTTAAAAATAAAGATCAAAATCTGATCCGAGCTTGCTGCGATTTTTCGCTTCCTAAAAACATTCTTGCCATGCACCTAGTGCTACACCATCCTGAAAGAATTGCGCAACCAGCACAGGTAATGTCGAAACAAAAGGCATGGCGTCTACCGAGGCTAGGGCGATCGAGCAGGTCCAGAATCGTGGCTCATCGAACGGTTTATTGGGGCCCAGAAGAGCTAATTAAGCCGAGAATAATCTGAACAGCTAAACCAAATGTTGGGAACGCGCCGACAAATGACGATACATCAACCGCGTACTGGAAATGGACACTCCTGTGCGTCCCGAGAAAGGAAAACCGCGTGCTCCATTCTGCATTGTAAATTCTGCGTGCGGGGCCCCGCGTGCTTAAAGCGGGGGGCGCGGTCCGGACGAGCGACCTTATAGCACCCCTCTCTCGCGGCCCCTGGCACATATGCTGATGAGCCAACTGTCACCCAATACGTTCGACTTGAAAAGCCTCCACTACGGGTGTCGCGGAAATGGTTTCCATAAAGGCGGCGGGGGGAGCCCAAGGAATTTTAAACCTTTTAGAGTTTAACTATGTCTCAACGTCAGATCGAGGGCTGCGCCCTCGTCAAGTGACGAAAAGAGAAAGCCGTTTACAACCCCTTGTGATGCCGGAGTTAGAGCGGCAGCGCTAGTAGGAGGAAGAGAGAGAGCACGCTGAGGGGAAAGTATACCCCTCCCTCCTTCCTCTCCTCCTGTCCATTCATCCTCACCTCCTCCCGCCTACCTAATCCTTCAATCTCCTCACCAGTCCTTCCTCTTCCTCCTCCTCCGTAATTACGCACATTTCATCGTTTAAATAATTAATTAAATATCGGCGACACAGGCACCGCGTTGGGCTACTGCACTGAAAGGGTGTCTGGTTCCGGAAGCGGTCTCCGGCTTCCTTTGCCGGGTCTACTTGACTTGGGGGGAGGGGGCCACGTGACCTCGGGGGTTCATGACCTGGGGTGTCACGGGACCCTTCTCCCCCTGAGGGAGTACCAGCGCACCTGAGGTCCTGCGTCACTTGAAGTAGGTACAGGAGAGCCTCCCGAGGCCACTCCGAAGCGATCCGCGGTCCTCCGACCTCCGCCAGAAACGGGCGCTCAAGAGCGCCAGTAATACAACATCGCCGCGCTCGGTTGCAAAGCAGCATATGCAAACGATGACAGCCAGCCAGCAACTCCTGTAACGCCTGATTAGGCGCAGCTTCCTGAGGAAGAAGGTTGAAGCGGCACCGGTAACGAAACGCCATGAAGGACAGGCGCACTACGAGTCACGCCAGCTCAGGGCGATGCCGCGTATCAAAGGATCACGGCTGGGGGTCGCGTGACCTACGGAGCCGAATCGTGACCTCGGGGTAAACTCATGACCCTGGCGAGGTGGCCCTCGTGACCCCGGGTAGCGTGGCCCGTGATTCCGCGGAGGTGACATTTAGGGTGGCTAACCTCTATACCTCTCGTGAGGGTTACGAGGGTTACCAGGGTGACCTCCACGAGGGTTACAAGGAAACCCGTGGATCCCCCGTGCGGGTAGCGCTCGTGACTCGGCTAGCTCTCGAGTGGCTCACGTAACCCTCGTAGCCTTCACGAGGGTTACGAGAATCAGGCGCGGTTACGCCAGAACGGCGAAAGGCGACAGCGACGCCGCCTGGCCGGCAAACAGGCGCTAAGAGCTGCGCTCTGCACAATTTCTTTTACTCTGCGCTTATAAAAAAAGATGACGCTTCGGATTCCTGCCAGATTCAGACAGGACCGAAAATCACTGTTGTTGGAGCTGAGTACGAAAAGAACTAGCCTCGACAGCCTTCCGGTCTGAACCCGCCGAGCCCGCCCGCGCCCGCTCTGCCGGGGCGGCCGAGCCTCGTCGCCGTCCGAGTCCGTCCAGGCATGGCCGCCGGGGGCCGTCCTGCTCGGCTGCCCCCCAGTGAGAGCCAGTAGGCCCTCGGAAGAGTCCATGATGGTGTTGTGTAGTTCCCTGGTCTACGGAACGCCGAAGAAAGTGCTGAAAGACGGGGCAAGGAGCGGTTGCAGAGCAGATGCAGGAGATGCGGCGGCTAGGTAGGCCCGGCTTGGCCGGTCCACGGTCAGCTGACTACGTCACGACCGCCGTTCATGTCTAATGCAAAGGTCCGCGGCGCCTGTACGAGTCCAGCCACTCTGAGCAAGCCGTCGGAGAGCCGGTTCCGTGTGGCCGACGGACCTGGTCCCGCGACGTGAGAAACACGAGAGCTATGTCTCAAGGTCTTGGCCTCCGTAGATGCGTCTACAGGCTCCCGTTGAGCTGGAAAGCACAGGGCCGAGAGGAGACGAAAGAAGTTTTCATCGCAAGTGCGTCGACGTGGCCCGAGTGGGGTCTTCTCCCCGCCCCGGAGCGCCCCGAAGAGGAAGAATTTAGCGTGGGTAGGCGCGGTGGTGTGCAAGCAGAACTACGCTCGGCTGTCCAGAACAGCCGAGATCTGCCACGCGAGCCGCCAGCCGAGGGCCTAGGAGAGCGGGTGGGGGTGGGTCGGCCCAACGTTCCCGCGGCTCGCGGCTCGGCGAGGGCTGCCTTCGACTGGCGGTCCAGCCGTTCCACCATGCACGTTGGCCGGGGTGAGTGATAAGGAGGTGGTGTGGAGCGTGCTTACGGACGCCCCAGGACGGTGGCGAAGGCGACAAAAAGCGAGGATTGAAACCGCTGGCCCCGTTGGAGGTGGTCGCTGGCAGGGCAGCCGAAACGGGACACCGGCCGTCCGATGAAAGACTGCCGCGGCTGTCCGGATCAGTTTTGCCGGTTGTAGACGGGGACGCACTCGGGCCATCTGGTGAACCTGTCTTACATCACGTCGGCAAATAGCGAGTGCCCGTGGCGATGATGGAAGGGGTCCCCCTGGAGTCTATGTGGAGCGTGTGCCGACCTGGAGTCTGGTGGTCGAACGGGTGAGATGTGGGTGATTGTTGTTGCCGCGTGATCTTAGGGCGCGTTGGCACTTTCACTGCGTTCGTGCTTAGCAGCCTGCGTACATCCGCGTTCGCTCGGCGCTGGACCAGAAAAAAGAGCAGTTAATAACTGCTGCCAGCACAGATACCCGTTGGAGGCCTCTTGTTGTGCGGGTTGGTTAGAAAGAGCGCGACCAGACGCTGGCGGCATGAATCGGTCGGGACACCACCGTTGCCGCAGGTAAGCGTTGTTGCCGGCGAAGAGCGAACGCCGTCGCTGAAATCAAAGGACCAGAGATACCCGCTGTTGCAGCTCCGGGACATACTTGCCGGAGCAGTTGCCAGCCTCCGATCCGTACCGATCCGGCGAAGAAATAGCACTGACGCGAGGGGAAAGTGCCGCATCGCTGTCATTTCGCGGCCTTGGCCTGGAAGGTATCAGCCCGTATAACCTACTGGCGTGCTGGTGACGGTGCCGGATGTCGTCACTAGCGTGGTCGCTGTGGTTTTTGCTGCCAATGCGAGGCGATCGAAGGGCTTGTGATCGCTGCAAGAACGTAGAAGTTCACGGCCGTCGAGGCAGTGGCGAAAGTATTTGATGGAAAGTGCACACTGCCAAAGTTCGTGACAGCAGTACTATAGGTCTGTGCTCTGGGTTCTTGAAGCTCGTGGAGAAGAATCTCGAGAGGCTGCCAGCCATTGACGATTCCGCTGCAAACCGCACTCTGACCTCTACGCTTGATGCGTCGGTGGCAGGGGAGTCGTAGCTCTGCTGGCAGCCGAACGGGTGTAATGGAGCATTGCAGCGTCGGCGAGCGCTCACTTCGGCTGAAGAAAGCAGACCCTGCATCTTTGTACCCACTCAAGAGGCGCAGAGGAGTTCTTCGCCTGCCGTTGGCGAGAAGATCCGGTCAACGGCAACGATCAGTTGCTGCACAACTCGGTAGGAAACGGCGATGAAAAATTCAGGAGGCCTGTAGTTCCGCGCCGTTCGCCCGAAACGTCGGCTGCGGAAAGCCTGAATGGCCGTAACTTTTGCATCTAAGGGTTTGATGCCTCGAGGTGACCCACTGGCACTTGCATCCGGCACGTCCGGGCCGAAGATGCGGTTTGTTCAAGCGACGACCAACCCGTAGTCCGTCCAGCGGCAAGGTGAAAAGAGGCGCGTGGCGCTCTTTCACCTGGTCGTAGCTTGGTGTCTAACGATAGCTGACCAATGAGATCAGTCCCGGTAAGCAAAGATGAAGTCCCAGACTACCGGGTGGCCTCGTTGATGGTACGGACGATATCCAGAACGTTCTGGGCGGGCATTCCGCAAACTCACCGGCATCCTCTACAGACGCGTCGAAGAGGTGCAAGCGGTGCAGGTGCTTTGGGATGTCGCCGGCAGCGCCACCGAAATCGGTGTGCAGCCGCCACCGTCGATCTTGGAATGGGCAATACCTGCCAGTGGTCAGAAGGCCTGTATGCTGAGTGAAGCGGTATCGGTGCAGCGCTCCGGCTTGGTGTTGAGGCGTTACTGCAGCCAATCGCCACATGGTCTCCAGAAATCGACGGCGGTTTCCTTGGGAACCATGTGTGGTGTGGGAGGCGCCGAGTTGTTCGATTGATGGTCGAAACGAATGCCGGTCGAGGCTTATATGCTCAAAACTCGCGAGCATAGCGAGTGAGTAGCGTTCACGCGGCAGGTGCCGAAGACGGATTGAAACGGCGAAAACAGGGGGCCAGAGTGCAGGCAATGGTGGAAGCCTTAGATGGTCAGGCTTCGCCGGTAACTCCCGCTGTTAGTGCCCCCTGGCCTGTAAGGTCTCGGAAAAATCTGGCAGAATTTTACTCATAGGCCGATGGTGAAAACGCTCCTCTAAGTCCTGCTGCCGTGGATATGCAGAAAGCACGCCATTCACGCAGAGTGCTCGTCGTCAGGTCGATGAGGCGTCGTGGGCGAATGTCGACCGGCCGGTTTGTAGAAGACGAGAAAGCTCGACTACCAGGATGGGCTGGCTGATGTCGGCGACGACGAAATTAGAAGTCAAACGACGGCGCAGTCAGGATGGTGCTGATCGACGCCGAGCACACGAGTGGGTATTGGTGAGTGTGATCGCCCGGAGTGGGAGGTCTTTTTGCAACGCGTTGTTTCAGGGTTCCAAAAGAGAAACCGGTACGACCGCTGACCTCCGGCTCCGTGTCTGCAAGGAGGCGATGGCCAACTACCTTGTCAACGCCATAAAAGAGGCGGCTTTCCTGTCTACCAGGGTATCGCCTGCCGCCCGTGTCCGGTATCCGGTCTTTAACCTGCCGAGCGCTGGGTCGGGTGCACCAGCGGCGTGGCCTGGTGCCGGTACGGTGGTACCAACACCTGCCCGAAGTCAGAGCTCGAGCCTGACCGTGCTGCTGGAGGAGGTGGCGCTGCCTCACCCGAACGTGCGTGGGAGCGTTTGCGCCGGCGGGAGTGGGACTGGTTCGTGCTGGCGACGCGTCAGCCATATGGGGTGGGCAGGGGCGGCAAGCTGGACGACCCAGGGCGTCGATACGGTCTCGGTGCAGCGCTGCTGCCGGGGGCCCGCAGTGGTCGGGGACACGGTCGGCAAGCTCAGCCAGCTCGTCGAGCGACATGTTTTCCGCAGCCGCCGAGAACCGGGACCATGGTCGATTGAGCGGCCATGGTAAGCCCAACTCAACGCGGGAGGTGGTTGTTGGGGGGGTCTTGGTTCTGGGTTCACGGCAGCGCAGCTGACGGCGTTCGGTGGAGAAGCTGCGGACGGTCAGTCCGTCCCCGAGCTCCTCGAGGATGTTGAGGAGTTGCAGAAGCCTCGTTGCGGCTCCGACTCGGTCTTGCGGTCAAGAATGGCGGCCTTCAGTTGGTCGAAGGGGCTGACCGGATCCCGGGTGGGCCAGAATGCCGGCCTGGCCTGCGGCGGCGCGTCGGCGCTGGCAAGGAGGACCCCGCGGTCGTGAAGGTACCGCGTCGCCTGGCTGGCGATGTGCCGGAGACGGAACTGCGGCCTCAACTTGCATGGGCCATGCATGATGGGATTTTGCGGTCGAAAATGGTGGCAGCCGAAGACTCTGGATCACTAGCCAAGGGTGAGAGGAAGGGCGTCACCGTCCAGGAACGTTCGACGTGCCGGCATCCGTCGGAGCAGCTTGGGGTTTGAAAGAGGAGTCCGGATTCTGGGTCCACCCGATCTGTAGCGGAGCTGAAGACGAAAAGGAACTATCTCGGAC
Organism: Ixodes ricinus; assembly: GCA_037355805.1. NCBI lineage: Eukaryota > Metazoa > Arthropoda > Arachnida > Ixodida > Ixodidae > Ixodes > Ixodes ricinus. Next base: position 26,285 of record JAZHYW010013702.1, on the reverse strand, counting down.
AGCGTTTGGTTCGGACTGCTGGAATTTTAGTTGTTCGTACTGTAGAGGCAGCTGGGCCTCGTCAGTACGACGTTCATGGATGAAGGCCGTGCTATGACTGCGCTACACTGCAGTCTACTGCCGTCCAATAACGTTCATCAACCGCCGACGCACCAGAGATCTGCAAAGAATCTGGGTTTTGTGTGTTATGTGTGCTACTTTACTTTCTAGCTTTAAAAAGACCGGGCATGAAACCAGCAGCTTAACATGCGAGACTGATGACTTTCACCGGGGCTTCATGGACGACCTCCAAAAGGATTGAATAGAATTCGGTCGGGAGGCCGTCTGGGTCTGGTGCAGAGTTAATCTTCCATAAAACTGCAATGTGTCCTCCAGGACCACTGGGTGGGTCGCAGGACACAAGCGTGTTTGTTTATCTCGAGAGGGACGCCTGAAAGTTGCGCCCGCAAAACTCCCGCAGGGCAGAAGAAAGGTAACGTGGGTCACTCCTTGCCTCGTGGCGTTCCAGCTGGCCAAAATAGTCTCTGAAGACGGCCTCAATGTCCCTCCTGCCGAGAGGACTCGAGACCATCCGACAAATATCGCACGGCACCAGTGTGTGGGCTCCACCTTTCGCCCCAGACGCGCGGAGATGCCACAGCACCTCGGGTCGCACCCGACCTACGCCTTAAACACTGGATATAGGCGGTCCGCGACTTGGCTTGTATAGGCTGCTGTAGCGAGCACAGAGTGCGGCAGTGTACTCCAGCGTGAGCGGCATTCCAGAAACCGCCCTGCTCTGCATTGCGCGTTCGCTTAATAAGAAACGTTTGGCTATGCAGTTTGCGACACCTTACAGCGCCAGCCAGCAGAATCTAGCAGAGACTTCGAGTGTGCTTTCAAGCCCCTGAACTGGGTGACGTCGAAGGGCACAGAGAGAGTCCTGGCTGTACTGCCGCGCAGCTCGGCTACAGCCGTGGGCTGTTTTAGGAGGCGCTACGCCCATTCGTCGCAAGGCGCTCTGACTGAACCTCTGAAACCGCAAGTTTCACAGTAAGTGCGTGGTGGTCTGAAATTTACCGCGCGTCAAAGGGACGTACAAGGTCTCGCAGCGGGTTACCACCGAAGGAAAGTCAGGCAGGAAAGTAAGCTCTGTTTACGCGGCTGGAACTGCCGCGGAAAGCCCAATTGTACTCGAAATCGTTACAAAGTTTATTCCGCGAAGCTCTTCAGCCAAAACCCACGAATGAAAAACACGGAGCTCTCGCTCGCTGCGGAGCTGAAGCGGAGCAGGGAGCGCTCGTATGCCATGACGCCGAGTCTTCTGCTCGCGGGCGTGGCACGAGCAAAAAAGTGAGAAAGGAGAAGTGTAAGACAAAGAGGATAGGATTCACTTGAACCTAATAAGTGAGGACTCGTTCGAGAATGGAGAATCAAAGCAGGTGAGTATATTCAGCAGCCTTCTACAGGAAGGGATGGCCCCGCACTGCAGCGGCGGGCTGCTGGCGGCCAGGTTCGCGAGAGGCTGATCACAGATCCGTTGCTGCCGGCTCCTGCCGTTAGGTGGCAGCCAGAGCCAAAAACCTGACAGATTGGGCTACTCTAAAATATATTTCGAACTGCCGAAATCTTTTGGATTTGAAGACAGGCAAACACCAGAATCTTTTCTAGAAGCGTTTTGAAGGCTTTTGCCTCATCACTTTGTCACCACTCAAGAATCGGCTTTGTCAGGTGGTTCCGGCGAAATCGAGAGGAGCGCGAAGCTGTGGTGGCGGTTCGCTGGTAATTTGACAATTGGAATGACTTTAAAGTTGCATATATCGCTGAGTTTGCACCCATCGACGAGAAACGCAGGCTCTAGGACGAATTAAATCTCTCGGATGCAACATTCACATGAGAATTTAAACAATCTATTTACACTCACGCTATCAGAGTGCTTCGACAGAATTGAAGAAGTGGTCTCAGATATAGAGAAGGTTGAATACGAAGGCCGACAAATGCAGTCAACAACTACAGGACCTCGCTGCAGGCATGAACTTTGCCAACCCAAAGTAGCTAGCAAAGGCCGCTGACGTGGTGATGAAACAGCGTGGAGACTATTCCAATACAAACCACTTCCACCTCGAACTAATGAAGTTGCCCCAACTTGGCCTTTGAGACCCCTACAGCAACTGAACTTGAAGCTCGTTATCCGGAGTTGCGATCTGACTTACCTCTACACAGACTTGCGCAAGCACGTTACAACGTATGGATTACTGGTAATCGATAACATTTTTCAATTTCAGTAACGCTTGAATTACTTTATTTAAGGAGAAATGATCCTCGTAATTAAAATACTTTTTGCTCTAATGGATTACCAAATTACCCATTACAATTTTCCTGAATTTATTTATTTTTTTTCGGGGGGGGGGGGGGAAGGATGAGTTAGATGTGCTGGAGTCACTCAACGTTGGAGCTTAATGGTCTATTTTTTCTTTCTTGGAGTCGTTAAGCACGGCACCTGAGGATTAGTAGCCCACTTCACTACTGGCTTCGTTTTGCTGGTAATTTTTCTTCTTGATACACCGCAGACTATGTCGGGTTAGGAAAAATACTTCCTTATCCAGCCTCTTCTGAGAAATGTATCTAAACAGCGCTTTTTAGTTGTCTTTTTTACGAGAGGGTTTGGATGTGTTGGCGTCACTTACTCAGCTCCAGGCAACAACGGTCAAGAGCTTTTATTCTTCTTTGTCCTTCGTAGCAACTGACCGTGAGACCTTATGATTTGTTACTGTATTAAAAAGGTTGAATGAAAGGTAATGCGGAAGTAATCGATTACTTTAGACTAATTTTGCGATTACTTTTTTGAGGCTGCTAATGCTGAATTGTAATCGGTTACTATTTATAGTGAAGTAATTTTAATTGTTATCGGCTACTTTTCCAGTAAGGTGTACCAGTCTGCCTCTACCTGAGATAAACGGCATCACAGAGGCACCGATCTTTGGAAAAGCACTATGGGATTTCATACAACCAAGCCTTCTACTTTCATGTCGCCTATTCTTCCTGCAACGTCCTTAGCTTCGATATGACGCTTCTATCCGGCTGTTCAATCCTCATTCTTCAGGGACCAGCTGCCAGTCAAACGACCATCTCCATGGTTCCAGTGGCTATCATCCTTGGCACACCAAGTGGCTCACTCTCAGTGTTGCGGGTATGGGGCACCGAAAGAAGACGTCCAATGGGACGACAACAGGCTCCAGTTGTATTCTGAGAGGTGCCACAATTCCGGTCACATCCAGTCCCAGTGTTCAGAAAACGAGCGCCGGTAGATGCCACAACGGCGGGCATCTACGACAGTTCAATGCAGGCTACAGCAACTGGACGGTGGAGGAGCCGCCTATGGATATCCGGCTCGGTAACCCAATGTTTACAGCTCTCCTGGATACCGGGTCAAGCGTAGAGCCTTCTTGGACCTCGAGCAATGGACGCTGCAGAAACGTGTGGAAGGAAGAAGAAACAAGAAAGACGAACAATTTATCTAGCTGCGGGATGGCCTCAGTTTCTCGTTACAACACGCTGCACAATTCACTGGGCTGAGCCAAACACGTCGTCATCGATTCTTGTTTGTCCCTCGATTTCATGCAAGGACATCGTGCTTGGGAGAAGTCTTCCTCACAGTCAGTGGAATCTCCTGCATATTGCCGTTGGTGGATGGACGGTAGGCGTTGAGCCGCAGTGAGTCGTCCCATTTATAAAGGAACAGGGGACCTGCGCAACGAGTACAGTTGATTAAGCGCACATACTTCCTTCGAGGCCTTTTTGGTGAAGAGTTAGTTCTTGAAGCTGCTGGTTCAGAAACCGACTTCAGTGCTCCGGACAAGTATGTCTCCGATGAATCCGCGACTTCGTTTGACAGCAACACGGAGCCACAACTGAAGGAGCTCACAAAGGAATTCCAGCACTCTTTGACCAAGAACCCTGGCAGGACATCTCTTGGGCAGCATCAGACAGGCATGGGACACAGTCCTCCGATAAGCTGCAAGCTTCGGCCTGTAAATTCTCGGAAACAAAAGATCATAGACGATTGTATAGCGAAGTTGCTCGACCTATACCTCCTTGCGTCGTGGCAATAGCCCATGGGCTGGTGTTCCAGTGCTAGTAGAAGAAAAGGCCGGAGGCTACCGGTTAGCAATGACTGCCGGCCTCTCAGCGAGTGCACCAAAGTTCCCGTGTACCCGATGCCCCGTACCGATTGATTATTGGTGGAGTTAAATGAGGCTCGATCGTTCACAACTTTTCATCTCTCTAGAGATTCTTTAAGATAGCTGTCTGCAAGAATAATAATAATAATAATAATAATAGAAAACTGCTTTTATATGTCACCGAGGAAAATTTGAATTCAAAAGGATGCCTTTCGGAGTTGCTGGTGGGCCTGAACACAAACGCAAGTTCTGCATGGCATTTCGCGACGATGTTTTAGTTTATTTAACCACCCTTGACGACCACCTGCGGCATGTGCGGGAAGTACTGTGTCGACTTGCGGCTGCTGGACTTACAATCAATCATGACAATGTGCAGATGGGGCGACAAACACTCAAGTTTCTCGGTCATGTTATATCTCCAGGAAAGTGCAAGCCGGATCCCGATAAAGTGTCTGCTATTCTACGAGCATCCCCTACCGCAGAACATCAATCAGTTGCAGGGCGTGTCTAGGCCTAGCCGTATATTACAGGTACTTCATATCTCGATCTTCGGTCATCGCTAAGCCCCTGACTGATCTTCTGAGGAAGGACCATCCTGGCTCTGGGATGATCGACAACAAGCTTCATTCTGACGCACTTGAAAAGATGCGCGCCTGCAAAGCAGTGGTGAGACTTCAGACCTCAGTCGACTGTTTGTTGTGGAAATGGATGATTTCAGCACGGGGATCGGGCTGTTCTTTTACAAGAGAACACTGGAATGTAACAGCCTGCATCTTTTGTTATCCGAGTCCTCACCGGCCCTGAGAAAAACTACACAGTTCAAGAATGGGGATGTCTCAGCCGTGGTGTAAGCAATGGACAAATTTCGAGCCGCATCTTGAGTACACAGGTTTCGAAATATTTTGCGACCATTCTTCTTTCTCAAGGATGTTTACCACCGATTAAGGGCATCCGCTCAGGCTCAAGGGGTGGGTTCTCAAAACTGCAGGGTTTTGATTGTGAGACGATGCATTGACGAGGACGCGCACATCCCTGCTAGACGCGCTCCGCCGTGCTCCCCTGCAGCAAGAGGGTCATCCAGAAAACGACCCCGTTTAATCGCTTTTTCCCAATACAACCCAAACTCAGACTCTCAGATTAGCCTTGAGACAACATCTTGCAGTGGCGTGGAAAGGCCATGACACCCCTATGGGATGTCCCCAGTCCGGTTGCAGAAGTAGGCCCGCGATCAACAGCTTCAACTACTCCAAACTCCAGAACCTTGGTGCTGCCTCCATGATGAAGGGTAAGGAAGCACGACATCTGCAAGACCTTGCAGAGACAACAGAGATAGAGTCGAGTGGGCTGTTGGGACAAATGATAGGGAAAAGCGAGTACCATGGCTTCAAGACATCCGAGACCACTTGTCATTCAAATGAGGCGCGATCATCCCCTGTGTGCCCATGCAGGGTTCTTCAAAACATTTAAACGCATTTCCAGTCACTTCGTCTGGACTGGAGTACGTGCTGACATATCCCGGTATGTTGTTTTGAGTGGAAAACGCGACATGAGTCCCTTCCACGCACCCAACGTACGCCAGCAAGCATGCCGTCAACTCGGGCAAAGCCCTCCTCGGCGGCGGCCTTGTTTTCCGCATGGAAGTTAATCCAACGGTTGCCGAGCCACTCGACGATGGCAGCCCCAACAACTCTGACAGCCCGGCTCTATCGGTCATTCAGGGGGACTGACAGGTGCTCGTCAGTCACCACCATGCCTTGAAAGCGCTACCGGTTTTGAAGAACCAGAGCGCGCAGGGGCACTCAGCTGTTCCACGGTCGTAGTAGACGGGATTGTCCGCCCCTCCGGAGTCTGCGGTGTGAGACGGAGCTCGTCAAAGAGCCAACTCAAACGGTCTTCGATAGCCGGTACTGTCGCCAAAAGTCGTCGCCGGAGTTGAAAGGCGTCCCCGGTGGTCTCGGTCGCGACGCCGACGGTGGCGGAAGATAAGCTCGGTCGCTGCGTGCGGCAACATCCATGTTGAAAAAGTTTATCTTCGCCTCGATCCGAAGCAGATTTCGGCGGGCTCAAACCACGGGTCTTCCAAAGTTCTGAAACATCGGGTCCAACGTCAGCGACAACTTCGACGAACGAGGTGTTATAAGTACTTGTTTTACACAAACTTGCGAGGGATTTCGATCGTCAACAGGCAGCCTGGGACAATCTGCAAACATGATGTTATCTTGGCATAGGAATGTGGGGACCTAAAGTGTGCTACGTCGGCGGCGCCGCCGTTGAATCAGCGTGCTGGTCGTGTGTTCAACGTGCGCGCTCGATAGCATAGCCAGCATTCGGCCGATCTCGACGGAAATGGGTGTTCTAATGATTGCGCACCTCGCTCGGCGCGGCATCAGCGTCGCGAGAGTCTAATTAGAGCGTTCCGCAAACTTCGGGCCCAGCTCTGTGTTCGACGAGTGAAGCGACTGATACCCGTGCCACACGGGCAACTCAAATGCCGTTTACGCGAATGACATTCGTGTGATCGACGAATCGGCTCGCGATCTGTCACGCGTGCGAACGCCCACGGTCGGGTGTCGCGCGCTGATTTGCCGATCGTTCAAATGTCATTCGTTGTAAATGGCATTCGAGTTGTCCGTGCTGGCGATAAGCATCAATGCTCAGAACTTACAAAACGATCATGTACCATGCGCGTGACGGAACGGTGCCCATGTCACGAAGCTTGATGTCACAGCCCCCTCGCGCCTACTCGCTCAGCGGTTGATTCCCGCGCGACAACCATCTTCCCCCTGCAGGCGGCTGTCCTACGGCGGCCATCTTGAACAAGTCATTAGTACAACCACTAGATGGCGGCACTCATCCGGGTGGCAGAAAACTGGCTCGTGACAGTGATGTTCCTGCTCTGCTATTAATTTCCTCCTTTCTGCTGCTCGCCCGTGCATGTTCAGCACTCAGTGCGTGCTTTCACTGAAACGGTATACCAGAAAACGTGCCAGTGGTGCTAGCGAGTACCCAGTTCGCCCAGAAGCGGAACCAGCAGCTCATCGCCGCCTTAATGAGAGCGCCAGCTGGGAAATATTTTTGTTCTTTGATCCTGCTTTTTCTATGCTCCAGGTTCGGCAAAGCGATTTTGATAAAGGATCACAAGACTCACAAGACAGTAGCTATCGTTTAAACTATTCCAAAAATTCAGTCCATCAGTGAAGAATGCTACTCAAACCATAAATAATATATGTTAGCTCTGAGCCCGTAGCCAGGAATTTTTGAGGATGGGGCGGGGGGCGCTTCTTGAGTTCACGACTTCCAAGCATTGGAAGAGGGGGAGGGGTGTTTAAGTATAAAGTGACGTCGAGTCGAACCGCCAGGGTCGCGGTCATTCTGAGCAAAGAGACAATTCGCCTATGATTTGCTGGCTCGTCGTCATTCGAAAGGCTTCTATAATCGTCGAGCCGACGTGTTCCGAAGATTTTCCAGCATCGTCGTATTCGGAGCGCATCCGTGACATTCCTGTCTTTGCGCGAATTTTGAGTGTTGATTGTTAGGCGCGGCGTCCTCTACTTCTTTTGATGATCCCGGACCTGGTCGTTTCCGCGCAACCCGTTTGGCCGGTGTTTCCAGCGCCTGTTCGGTACATGGGCTTGGAAAGTTCAGCTCAGTCTTGCGCGTGGTTAGCCTGCAAGGATGTTTCTTGCAGTGGCAGGCGGAGGGATCGAGTCCCTTTCTGGATCCCGTCTTGCACAGGTCTCCCAGCCTCGCTTTGGATGTCAAAACAACATCTGCGTCAAATCTTGAGGCAATGCTCCTAAACCGGTGGGCCAGCGTGTCCATGTACAGTCGGCACGGAATGAAACGTGAAGAGCAGGTGCATGGTTTTCGCTAGATGCTGCACTACCTGAACCAGATGGGAGCAGCAAGAATATGGCTCCTCCTTCGATGTGTTAGACTCTTGCTCAGTGCATCCAAACCTTTGGTGTTGCGTCTCCTAGGTGACTCAGCATGGGTCGAAAACTACGCACTCCTTGTTCGCGTTTCATTCCGTGCCGACCGTACACCCGCCAGCAATATTAAGGTGAACGTCGGACCGTCAACCGCTCCGTGCTATCGGCGCGAGGACGCGGCTGCCGTGACGACTCGCTTTCTTGTCGCGATATGAAGTGGAACGGCGGACCGTCCGCCACTCCGTGCTATCAGCGCCATGACGTGGCTGCCACGGCAGCCGCGTCGTAGCGCTGTGCAGCTGGAGGTGGTCGATAACCCGCCGTTCACCTTCATATCGCACATGACTGTACACTGGCGACAAAGCGGCGTGATCGAAAAAAGCATAAAAAAAAGCATAAAAAAAAGCCTTTCGCTTCACGTCCGCGGAGCAGTCCTGAAACCCCCGCCCCCTCCTGGTAACGCGCCTGTAAGACACTGACTTGTCAGCATTTCGTGAATGAAAGAGTGTTTGCATAACATAACAGTTTAAATTAATTTTACGCTGTAAGTCCAGGCGCGGCCAACATAACAAGTCAATTAGGCCAATCAAGCAGGGCCAAAAAACACTACGTCACGGAACTCGACGTCTTTTTGTGCGTTTGTTGTCACCGGTGAAAGCAATCGAAACCAAACCATGCATTATGGCTGTGCGCTTTTAGTATGCGTGTTGGCGCTTGTGTGTACCTTTTAGCCTTTGACTGCATTTTGATCTATGATAAAATAAGAAGAGAGAATACTCTTCTTCCGAGACGGGTGATCAGAGGAGTGCACTATATAACTCACCATTGTTATGATAGTTCGGTTAAACTTGAATACCAATTTTTGACCTGATAAATAACCACCACAATATTGTGAAAATAGAGCTCCGAAGTCGAAAAATCCGACTCTTCAAGAAAATAGTAAAAGCGTATTTTTTAGCCCTGTGACCTAAACTTAAAGATTGTTCCGCGAGTGGATAGCAGATTTCAAAAAGTTTCTATATTTATTTCGATATTTTTTATTGATATTTAAATCTATTGACAACTTAATGTGGAGAAAAAACATACCAATGTCTTTCATGTATATTTAAACGTATTTTCTGGTTGAATTCAACAGAAATGGAAAATTTTGCTTTAACACTTACATTGCATGTTTATCAACATGACTTCAATGATGTCGATGTGAATGATTTTCATTTGAAACAGAGACATTTTTGGTTTATACGAGGAACGAGCAGCCCCCGTTTTGCACAAATATTATCGACAGGTGAAAACAATCGCTAGTATGAGTTGGTCAAGAGAACGTTCGCGGTGAATAAAAGCTTTGTTCGATATACATGCACCCATGCACAGGTGCAGAAAAGTGTAAGGCGGTGTACTTCATGTAAGCGATTTGGCGAGCGACAAGACAAGCGACGAGAGGACCCGCTGTCGCTCAGTCAGCCGCGCGACGTGACACGCGTTAGCGAAAGCGAAGGGAGCAAGCGACCAAGGCGAGCAGCGACATTTTCTAAGAAATCCAAAACCGATCGATCCAACCAGTGACAGTGAGAAATCTCCGTCGCTCGTCTCCGGTACTCGTGGCTTGTCGCCGTCGCTCGTCTCATTGCTCGCTAGATTGCTTACATGCAGTTCAGAAAGGCGCTCTAAGTGCTTACCACTGCATTGGGACCAGCCTCGCATCCAACCATAACCAGCTTTTTTTTTAAGCCGCCCGGGTGCAAGTTAACATCGTACATCGTTTTTAAGCATGGCACCTCTTTCATCGGCTCGATTTATATTTTCGGTAAATGAAAAACCGTGATTAAGCACAAATATTTTGCTCAAAATTGTCACGAACACTAGGCGCACAAGTTTACATTTAAGCGCACCTAACGTAATTTAAAAGAAGAACAAAAAGGGGACGAAATTCGCTCACCGCTTCACGGAAAGCCAGACGGCTTCGGATCCTGGGCCTAACGGCTGAACTCGGCGTCGTCGGCAGTCCGACGAAGGGACGAAGCGAGCCGGCCGCGCTGCGTGACACCAGGCTGACCACGCACGGTTGAACTATGAGAGACGCCGTCGAGTTAAGAGCCAGAATCGTAGAAAGAACGGAGATGGCTGCCGCTACGTCGCCATCTCCGCAACAACAGGAAGCGGGGAATGCAAAGTCGGGAAGCTAGTGGAGCCGAGGACCCGCGGCAGCCACTGGGCGGAAGGCTTTACGTTTCGGTGCTTCGTTTTCGCCGACGCCGGCTATGGGGTGCGGGGTGGTGGGTTTGCGGCTGGTTGCGACGGTTGCGACGACGAGTGGAGCCACGAAAAGACGCCGAGTTGGCCGAGTACGTGTGACGGCTCACGGTACAACGGGCCGTTTTCCACTGTCGATCGGTGATGCGCGGTATCCTCGGCTCGGTGTCACGATCGGTTTATTGTCGTGCACATTGGCTTTGCTATGGGGTACGGCTGGTGCGGTTGTCGAATACTTCTGGTGCACATTTTCGCGACAGTCGCCCCAAGACATCGCCGTGAAGAGTTGACCGAGGAATTTATGTCCGCTCAACGTAAGTCTATGCTTCGTTTCGACAGGTGTGGTACATGTAACTGATACGGGTGGTAAATTATGGACGTTTTGTTGGAAGATGTCGGTCGCCTTTCTGTATGCATGATTTGGTGATACCGGCGTTTCCTGTGGTATAAGCGTTCTTTGGATGAGCAACAGTCGCCTACGTCATCGGACGCAAAATCAATCAAGCCACACCGTATCATATCGGCAAGCAAACTGGCTGCCAGTATAGATAGGAGACAGAGCCATAGCGGTGCTCGGTATCTCGCAGTTATGCCGAACGCAAAACCAACTATCTGCATCCATAATAACAAAAATGATATGGTGTCATACCAGAACTGCAAAAGCAGCAGGTATGTTTCTAGTACGTTTTTCCAATAGGGGATCACAAACTGTACGATTCGAGATGCGGTTCAGACCAGCGTTCCAAAATGTTTATACGCATCTCGATCGATTGCCATCAATCACACAAGTGATCCCAAACTCTTTATTGTAAAGCGGAATATCAGCTTGCGACATCCGCCCCCTCCGATCACGGCCCGACCATCAACTAATACGCGAACCCATTGTCAAATCGGCAATAATTTCAGTATTCTGTTCACAACGCAACACACTGCCATCGCGATGTTACTGCTATGTTGCTGACACGCAGAAATACAGAACCACGTTGACTGCCGATTGGCACTGCGCCATCGGAAAACAGAACGGAACCCAGCACAAAAAGCACTGAGGCACTGGGGCAGATAACCCTGCTGCCCGTGCCTCGGTTCCCTAACGTCGTCAACGTCGACACAATTCCCCTAACGTCGTCAACGTCGACACATGCACTGTGGACACATCGCTCGGCGTGGTCAGCGAGGTTCCGTCTGGGTCCCGCAATCCGGAGATGGCTAATTAGCCCAGTGTACGTAGCGATGCTGGCACTGCTCCGGAACTTCGCTGTTTCAGCGGTTTCGTTTTGCTCGTTTGATAAATTTAGTGGTAAAAATGTTATGCAACCGAAAATGTTCTGCACGTTTGGACTGGGAGACGGAATTACAGGGGGCCTTCGCTGCCGCAGAAGCTCAATCAACACTACGACATTTACTAAACAACGTGCGCGCCGTGCTCGAAAAACGAAACCGAAAGAAGATGAGTCGGGAGGCGGAAGCTTTCTCCCGTCTGCCTGGAGAAGGAGAAGAAGTATCGTTTCTCTCCCTTCTTCTCGTTTCCGTTTGGGGTGCGTCAGTAGAGAGGGTGGAAAATGCGGCGTTCCTACCTTTTTCCGCCATCTTTCTTAGGGTACAGCTGCTCACTTTCATGATGACTGGCCTAATCCAATCCGCCTTTTTTACGCCAAGCCGGTGTATACGTACTGGTAATTTAATTCAACGCCCATACGGTCTCGAAACAGTTTTGGGACAACTTTTTTTTTCCTTTTTAAGGATATACCCTTCTGTGTCTAAACGTTCAGTCAACCTTGAAATTCCTTGAGTAAAAAAAATAAATAAAAAATGACGTTGGGGACACGAAAGGTACGGAAAATCGGCGACACGAGAGGAACCAAGACGTTTGCGTGATATCTGCGAAACCTAATGAAATCTAATTTTAGAATTTTAGCGATTATAAAAAAATTTCGCTCTTGTCCCTCGACTGGCGCCGAATCAGCAATCTTTCGTTTAGTAGTCCGTCGCGGTACAAAGACAAACACATGATTTACCCCGCAACCGTAAATCATGTGTTTGTCTTTAATGAATCGGCGCTTGGGCTTTCGCCTTCACGCCGTCTTAAAGGGGTTATGACACAAAAATTAAACGGATAGATTATTCTTGAACTGAAATGTTAATAGGTCACTTAGTAAATACACCAAGTTACGCGATTTTTAGGAAGCTCTGGTAAGTGCAATATTCAATTTACGAATTTTTATCATTTTCATCTGGCGACCAGTCAACACTGCCCAAATTAGTCACACCATGGTGCCCATAAACCACGTGACCATGAACGCTTTCTCATTCTAGGCGCTCAATGATCGCCCAAGCTCTTCTCGCCGCGGTACTATCAAAACCGCTCACGCAACTCGATGACCCAAAAGCTATTCTCGCTCCCGCCGCCGGCCCGTTGACCTTCCACCCAGCGTGCGCCCGCGAGATATTCCCGTACGACGGTGACCACGGCAAGTTCGTCAGTAACTCGTCATCGCTGGAGCTGGCCGCCAACAGGTCGCGATCAGAATGAACAGCTTCAACATCTCTTGATAGCAATCACTCTCATCACTGCTGCGATTAATGACGAACACCTTGACAAGCCGAGCGATGCCGTAGAAGATATCGTCATGGACCGCATGCTCGATACGTGGAAGGTAATCGAGGAAGCTGAAGCTCGAGACGCCATGAGAGCCAAGTCTGTGAGTGCGTGCAGGAGACACCGCACTGGAGGCTAGCTATGCAGCCAACCTCCAGCTTTGCCCGGATCCGCCCCTCCGGGGACCCACATATAAATCGATTTATCCACGAAACTCTCGCGCCATTTTCAATACAAATTTAGCAGGATTATAAGAACATACAATGGGTCCTAGCAGTATAGTTATCTGGCATTTTATTTTTGGCGTGTCATAACCCCTTTAAGGGTAACATAGGAGACGCCGTGAATCTTATTTCATCAAGCTCACTTTCTTCTTCAGGGACTCTAAATGCAAGAAGGTTGTTAGTACGACTTCTGCCTTCAAGGTTGACGTGATTTTCCTGCTGTGAACAGCTGATTTGGTTAATATTGTTAAGGGCATCCTGAAGCGGTACTTCAAGTTTATCACATGTGCTCAAGTTGTTCCGAATGCTCTCAAGCTGTTTAGGCATGCACTCAACTTGTTCACCCAGCAGCATTTGATCCCTTCATTCCCTTATTTCTAAAATGTCAGAGGCAATGAGTCCTTGTGCATTTTAGATCTTCTGAATCAGAGTTTCGGTCTTTGAATGTGGCCCTGGGTTTTGCAGAAAATCCACAAAGAGAAGCAGAAACATTTTGCACCACTCAGACACTGTGAAACACAACACTTCAGGGCTGGGCACGACAACAATACACACCTCCTTACTTCTAAAAATCTTGGATCGTGTGTAAACACTAACCTGACCAACGACAAACAGTAGTGTCATGTCAGGCGATGGGGGCAGTGCCGCCGAGCCCACTGAAGAAAGCAGCCGAAGGTGGAGTGCTCTAATGCCATCCGATTGGTGGCGTCCCTATTGAAAAAAACAGTATGATTCTGAACCCGGCATACCCGAATTTGAACTGGGCAAAATGGAAACCGAACTGATTAAACTGGCGATATAGGAAAACAAACTGGCCGAATTGGAACATTAACCTGCCAAACAGGAAGCAAAACTTGCAAAACAGGAATTCGAACTTGCCAAACAGGAAGCAAAACTTGCAAAACAGGAAGTCGAACTTGCCAAATAGGAAGCAAAACTTGCCAAACAGGAATTCGAACTTGCCAAACAGGAAGCAAAACTTGCAAAACAGGAATTGGAACTTGCCAAACAGGAAGCAAAACTTGCAAAACAGGAAGTCGAACTTGCCAAACAGGAAGCAAAACTTGCAAAACAGGAATTCGAACTTGCCAAACAGGAAGCAAAACTTGCAAAACAGGAAGTCGAACTTGCCAAATAGGAAGCAAAACTGGCCAAACAGGCAGCCGAACTTGGGAAACCGACAGCTGAACTTGCGAAACAGGCTAAACTGAGTGCTAGACAGGTAAAAGTGGTAGCAGAACTGGTCCTACTGGTATTTGAACTGTTCAAAATGGGGACTAAACTGGTTACACTGATAATCAAACTGTTCTTCAAACTTGTAGCGGAGCTTCGAATTGTGGTGGAACTGTTCAAACAGGTAGCTAACTGTTCAAACTGGTGCTCGAACTGTTCAAATTGGTAATTGAGCTCCTTTAACAGGCAGTTGAACTGTTCAAAATCGTGTATATATACCGAAGAAAGGTTGTTGTATAATCTGCTTAGCAGCACACTTCGGCCAATTACTTCGTAAATGTAATTTAATTATAGTTACAACGTTCGCCACATTTTGCTCCAGCTTCCCAGACCTGTGGTCTAAACAAACAAACAAACTATAAATTTGTCCGAAACAAGGTAATTAAAATTAGAACAACTACTGGACAAAAAGTAATTCATTGCAATTTAGATTACTTTTATAAAGTGATGCAATTTCACAATTACTTTCTTTTGAGCTACCCGGCATCAATGACTTTTATATAACAGCATTTTGTTTGCTCAGAAATGCAATTGCCATCTTACCTACCCTGTTAATACAAGAAAAAAAAACGGTATGAGCTATATATTTTTTTTAAATAAATGGATGGATGACTGAATGCATGAAAAGAATATTGCCTGAACTTAAAACTACTCTCTACGATAAGCGACGGGGGCGACGCAGTCGGCTCGCCCCCTCCCCATAGTCGACTCACATGGAGCCTTGGCACTTTTAAAGACCCACAAGGTGGCAAAGCCATCAGGCAAATGACCTGCACTTTTTGTCCTGCCAGTAACTCTACAGAGTTGAGCGGCAGCATGACGAAATCATAAAGTATTTCTAACTGTAATTCCATATGTTGCAACTAGTCATGAAGCATGCTAGACGCTTGACAAGCGGGGAGCTCTTCACTGCAGCTGAAACGTTAGTAACAGACAAAGAACTTGGCGCCACCCGTCGAAACGATAATCGAAACCATCGTCAATGAGACTTGGATCGGCTACGTATATAGGACAGTTTTTATCTTTGGGTTTCATCTAAACTTTCGTTGATTTAATATGACAAGCTCGCGAAGAGCTGATTATATTGTGTATAAAAAGTTACATGTTATTTAAAAACGAAAATGTAATCTGAGCTTTCATTTGACCTAAAATTTTATTTTTTAACAGCGTCCTGCGTCAGTATGATAGATATCCAACTCTATCAAAGTCTCAACCTGTCCCCCAGTGGGTGTGGTTCAAGGAGGAACACCGACCAGGTTCACCATAGGAAAATTGGCGACTCCCTCGCCCGGGAGAGGAGGCGGGGGCGGTGTTGATCTTTTTCTTCTTTTGCCCGATCCCCCAAAGGTCTTCTTGGAAAGTACTCTACCTGCCCGGTGATTGTTGAAGGGGGATAAGGGGTGAAGAATTCTAAGTATGGAAAAAAAAAGAAGAAAAAAAAGAAAAACAAAATTAGATACTTTTTTAAGGTTAGGTGGCGCAAGCTACCACTTAGCCAAAAAGAGCGTAATACAATTATACTTGACATACTTCTCGTATACTATAAGGCAGGGAGTGTAATAGAATATTACAAAAAATAGGTCGACCACGAAAATAAGTTGACCCCTAATTATTGAACCCACCGAGAATAAAAAAAAAATCAAACATAGGTCGACCTTTTTTTTTTGGGGGGGGGGGGACAGGGAAATGGGCAAAAGAAATAAAGAAACCTTTATTTACATCACTCTCGGCTGAAGCGCGAAGCGATGCCAAAAACTCAGTCATCGTCAGAACTTCCAGACATGTCATCGTCATCCGAAGCTTCGTCAGCTTGGTAGACATCCTCGCAAATTCGCAACAATACCTCACTGAAACCGTTGTGAAATGACCGCAAGAAGAAACCAAAGAAGGTGGAGACGGGCGAAGCGACGAAAGATCAAAAATAAAGACGCGAGCAACGCCACGAGTCGCCGTGAGCGACAGGGGAGCCGGCGCAAACAACAAACAAAAATACCCTCCGTATTTTCTTTATTTTTTTTTTGTTTGGTTTGCGAGGGAGAGGGATGGAGGGCAAGGTTCATGGCGCATCGCGTTCCTCTCCCTCCCCTCCCCCATTCTCAGCGACGGGAACTCTACAGGCGTGATTGCGAAACCTGACGCCCGAGGGATGTGCGCGAGAGCGGAGGCCACCCGCCGTCGGCTGCTGTTGTTTCGGTTGCTTTTGGTGCACCAAAAGCTTTTGAAATAACATGCGGCGCGGCTCTACGGTGCTGTACGGTAACACCGGCTCGGTGATTCGATAGCTCCATGCCCTCGGTAGGGTCGCAAAATTTGGTCGCGAATCTAGGTCGAAATTCTTTGGTCACGATTATAGGTCTGGTTCCACTAAGGTTCCAGTTAAGTTCCGAATAAGGGTGGCGTTCCACTAATTTTGAGAAATTCCTGGCAAATTGTTAGCGGATCAAACGGTTTTAAGTTGAACGCTTGTTTTTTTTCTTTCCATAATTCATTTTTTTTAGATGGAACACGTGCATTTAGAGCAGGCTGATCAGCTGTACCGCCTAAATTTGTTCCAGTTGCTAAAGACTTGTTCCACTAAAACTCTTCGCAGTCTTTTTAAAAAAAATAATATGCAACTTTGTTTCACTTATGTGGTGAGTTGCGGAGAAACACACCAGAAAGGAAGAGACCATTCGTTTTTCAAAATTTAATACTTTGTTAAAGACTTGGACACATGTACGAGTCCCTCCTCTGTCTAAACAGTAATCTTGAGCTTTCCACTTTAAGTGCAAAAGTTTTCTATTGAAAATTGCGTAAGTTTTATGTCGCCGGCTATACGGGCGCAAATCGTCGCCATACGATATTTAAAAAATATATACAGTACAATCTCGATAAACGGAACCTGAAGGGACCAGGAAAATCTGTTCCATTTATCAGGAGTTTCATTTACTGAGAGTATGTAGTGTAGGTACACTAAAAATGTTGAATGCCAGCTTAAATGCTGTTTCCACAAGTGCACAATTTGTAAACACCAGCAAGTGAATGTAGAAGGCAAAATAATGACAAAAACACCAAATTGCTGCTTTTGTATATTCACACAAACCGTGTAAAAACGTTGTGAGCAATATTCATGTTCTCCATTTCCCTCTTTCCCTGCTCTCCAGGGTGTCTCTAAAAACAATCACTCACTGAGTAGGAAAAAACGAGGAGATCTTGGTTTACCAAGATCTCCTCGTTTTTCGGCACGAAAAACAATACCGTTTCGTTCCTTAAATCTGGTCAACCACCCCTCGCTGCACGAGAAGTCCTCGATCTTGAGTTGAAGAACGAATTCTTCCGCTTTTGCACGAATTATGGGTCCGGTGACGGGAAGGTTCTCACTCCGGGCTCTTCTTAGCCACAACACCAAGCACTTCTCGAGCTCTTCGTGTTCGGGGAGTCGCAGCCTCATCCTCTTTGGTCCAAATTGCGTACTGCTGAACGCACTCCGCAGCTTTTCCTTGTCGTGAAGAATCCTTGTCAGGCTACTTTTGGGAATGGCATACTTCGTTGCAAGCGCCGTTTTCGTGAAGCAACCGCTATCGAAATCATTAATGACTTCGATCTTTTTTTCTAACGTGAGCGCATGGTGTTGTCGCTTCGTGGCCGCCATCGCAGAAAGTAGGACACTAGGCCTAAGATGCGAGCAGAAGCCTTGTTGAGCCAAGCCTACCCAACATAGCCACCTATGCGTAAAAAATGAGAAAAGAAAACTCCCAAAAACCATGCGTACATGCTAATTTTGGGCAATAAAGCTAATAAATATTAAGAACATTTTTAATACTGTTTTATTACTCAAGAGTTATTTTTCTTTTCTGCGATAGCGAAAAATATGTCGGCGACATAGTTTCGTTTTCAGTTCCGTTTACCCGGAGGCGCGAGAATTTGAGTTCCGATTAACGGGATTACTTTTACATTGTATGAATACAAAACCAAACAACTCCGAGATAGTTGTTTCGTTTAAGCAACAATTCCGTTTAAGCGATTTCCGTCTAACGAGATTCTACTGCATTTTCTACTCAACGTCCGGGGTTGATCTTTCCGAACGTGATAAGTGTAGAAGAAGTAGCACGACATACAGAGGAAAATTCTAAATACACAGCAAAAAACAGTAAAAGAGAAGAAAAAAGCATAAAGAAACGAAAAGAAAAAGATATAAACCAAAAACTTTTACAAATCGTTTGTCTCCTCATCGCTATCATTTAGATAGAAATTGAAGCTCCTTGTTGACAGCGCTATAGAAGGACTACTTACACACTTGTCCTTCAGCTGAGCTATCCTTCTCCGCTTCCATTATTTCTCTCGTCAATGCGTTTCGACTTCTACCGACCACAGAACAATTTTCAAAACGAGCTATACAGCCACAATCGCGACAATGGACTCCCAAGTGTCCAGCTACGACTCGGTGGGTGTTGTAAAAATGCTCTCTTAAACGATCATTTAAACACCTTCCAGTCTGGCCTACATACTCCTACCACATGAAAGTGGGACCGAATATACGACTCCTTCAGTACAACTGACAAAGCTCTTTTGGTGCTTTTTCGAACAACCAACTTCCCGGTGTGCCGATCCGTTTACCTTCCTGCACAGGCTGAGAAGCTTATTTGGTGCTGAAAAAGCCACATTAATGTTAATGCGGTTGCCTATCTTTTTAAGACCGTGCGACACTTTATGTATATAGGGAACAACGGCCGTCCTTTTCTTTTCTGTATTGCGTTTTGGTCGCTCACCCCATCTTATTTTCTTTAATAAATCCTCTGCCACGGCTGTAAGTAATGTACTCGGATATCCTGTTGACTTTAACCTGGCAATTTGAGTATCAAAGCTAACTTATGTGAATGAATACAAGACTTATTAAGCGCATTGGTGAGACATAATTTAACAATGCCTCGCTTAACAAGCTTGGAGTGTGCTGACTGAAAATTAAGAAGAGGTTTCTTCCCTCTCGGTTCGTAGGACCAGCATACATGATGTCTGAAAACATTAATCTGAGGTCCAAGAACCGCCAAGGATCCTTCTGTGGGAGCTCATGAGTTATTTCTAGTGGATCTACACAGGATTTAAAACAGGAAAGAACGTTAGAGACCAATATTTGAAAGTCATTAGCTGCACAACTAGCACAATCAAAAAATCATCAACAAAGCGAAACACCTTCACAACAGTAGACGCATCTAAGCTACGTGAAAGGATACGGTCCCGATGCGCGAGATAAATGTTACTCAAAACTGGTGCTATGCATGAACCAATGCATACCCCTGCTTTTTGGAGAAAGGTGTTATCCTCCCAACACGCAGACGCAGATCGTAAATATACGGTAAGCAATTCAAGGAAACCACCTTGGGAAATTCCTGACGCGGTCTGGTGCAAGCAATCAATAAAGAGTCACACGCAGTCCTCAACACTTCAACAGCTCATCCCATGGAAGGAGATGAGTAAGAGGTCCTTTATGTCCACTGAGAAGGCCTTGAGATGCCAATCATTAGAGTTTGTTCGAAAACGTTATCACTTCGCCAAGAGTCTTTGAGCATAAAAGGATCTTCAACC
Source organism: Ixodes ricinus (assembly GCA_037355805.1). Lineage (NCBI taxonomy): Eukaryota > Metazoa > Arthropoda > Arachnida > Ixodida > Ixodidae > Ixodes > Ixodes ricinus. The sequence continues at coordinate 6,328 of JAZHYW010013702.1, read as the reverse complement.
GGCAAGAGATTTAATTTCTCCTGCAAGAATAAGGCAACAGACTTCTGCCACGACCCTTTCTCAGATACAATCACCCTCAAGGGGCAATCCACTTTATGAGTTTTCGCGCTGAAAAAAGCTCTTCTAAGCTAGGTTCCTACTGCGTTCAATACAGAGGAACACAATAGAGGAATAGAGGAGCGCGTGCGTGCTTGTCTTCCTGAGTGTATGGGGTAGAGTGGTTTTCCCTGCGCTGTCACCGTCAAGTATCATATTGGTAATCAAACTGCTGAAATGGAAACAATAAAGGCGTCTGACTTCTTGAGGTACGTTCGAAGCGCGATATTTAGAAGAGCAACAGATGTTCGTCCTATTTGCGGAAGTGGCCGATTGACATCTGTCTCAAATCTCAACCGGCAAAAATAGAGCTCAATCAATCAATAAACTAGTGTTTACTGCAGAGTTAAGGAAGGACCACTGAACTTCGCGCTGGCATATTTCAATAATAATAATAATAATAATAATAATATACTTCTTGCTGGCGTAGTTCAATAGAACGCAAAAACACAGATGCTTGCGCGCGCGCAGACACACACATACACGAGCGCACGCACGCATGCACACGCGCAAACACACGTGTGCACGCACAGCACAGATGCACGCACATAGAAGCACCCGGACGCATTCACACGCGCACACGAACGCGGGCGCATGCACGCACACACACGCACAGAAACGAATACGACGAACGAAACGTTGGTTGAGATAATTTCGGTTTCGGTTTCTACACTTCAAAAGAAAACCTAAAGTTTAGATACAACAAAAGATAAACTATATCTTTGTTAATATTTTACAACATATTATAGTGACATTATTATTAGTAATATAATATAATTTTGCTTGGTTTCGTTCAAAAAAAAAAAAAGAATCTTTCGAAGATTGCGGAAGACTATCGCTATCGCAATCAGCTTCCGTTTATCAGGCCGCAGCCGTTGGGGTTCCGTAGGCTTCGAAAATCGCTTCCTTTTTGTACGTTTTAGCCGTTTTAGCAGATCTTTTAGATGCCTTGCTTACGAATACCATGTTCAAGAATGTCAAGCGATGACTGAGAGGTGGGAGACGCTGCGTCCTACCAACGCCCGTAAGTTGCGGACGCTGCTGCAAGCGCCGGTGAGTAACTTTCTTTTGTTTCTGCGAAGTGCGCCGCTGTTTCAAACTTTGTCGTGTACCCTGTGGTTGTTTAGCTACGCTTGATTCTAACAATGCTTCTGGCCGGTGTTATCTTGTTATTTGAAAAGAGCGTACCTTCTTCAAAACCTATGGCTCGCTTCGTAGAGCGAGACAGATTCGCGTGCGGCGGAACTGAGCCTGTTCTTGGCGTCATCCGACGACGTTCGTCCGACGACGCTTTCGCGGAGCGTTCACGTGCAGTCTGACAGCAGTTAATGTAATTACAGGCCATACTAGTTCTGATGGGTGGTCCCAACAGCCGCTCGCCACCGATTCGTTTCGTGAAGCGGGAGCGAGAAAAACGTTACAAGAGCGAGCAGCATGATTTCTTGCCAAAGCTTACGCCTGTGCCGTAGAGACGCGCGGTCTCTTCGCGTATGCCGAAGCGACACGCTTTCGAAGTTTGCGATTGTGTGATGTAAATAAAGTGAGTTTCGATGTTACGTTTTTTAGTGGCGGCGAAAGCGGCTACAAAAAGCAGAGCACCCAGAAAAGTAAAAAAAAAAGCATAAAAAATGCGAAAAGAATATGAATATTCGATGGAGTTGAAAGACTACTAACGTACCGACTCGCCCAGTTATTCTTTCTGTCACAGAATAATAGCCAATAGTACGGGCACGTAGCCAGGATTTTGATTCGGGGGGGGGGGGGGGGGCAAAATGCTGTATGAGGGGAGAGAAGAGAGGAGGTCCTAGCAAAATAGAAGATATCAGGGAGGGGGAGGAGGGGGCCATGCCCCCTCCCCCCTGGCTATGTGCCTGCAATAGTAGTAAATAAAATAAATGCAAACTTTTAATTGGTTACAAATTTGTAAAGCTCTATTGCTTTTATGATATCGGGCAGTGTGTAAATGTATAGAATAGTTCATAGCAACAATTTATGTCTAACCCATTATACTGTACATTTTCTCTAAATGCTCGAAGTTGTATAAAAAAATGCTCATAATAAATTAAGCCGCACCACTGAATGTACAATAGCATGTGACTTTTATGTGTGTTCTCAGCAAAAGAAAAAGATGCCTTCAAAAAGGGTAAAATATTGTGTTTCCCCTCTGTTATAGCTTTTTCAGGTACAAACAAAACGTGGGTGTCCACGTCTAAAAAAGTGGAATTGACATTTCCCGCAGGGCTGCCAGGCCTGACTCAGTTTGGCTGGCAGCTTGCAGCCTATGGAAACCTGGGAAACTACCACAAGAGTGAGAGTGATGCCCACCCTGCACTTCCTCAACGATGGCACCATAAGAAAGGGGGAGCTGCCGCCAAAGTGAATGCAATGGCAGGTGGGTCGTTCCAATGAACCCCTATACAGATGATACCAAACAAAAATCACAAAAAAATGTATTATTAAAAAGAAAGAATGCGAATCGCACGGACAAGAAGGAGGAGATGAACACAGCGCTTTGTTGTGTTTGTATCCTCAGTTTCCATATTCTTCACCATTTCTTTTCAATAATTGGCTGCCAACTGGTCCAATCATCAGCACTAGCCAACAAAAGTATGCTGCTATTTTTGTACTCTGCATTGACACTGTGCTGACAGTTGAATCCTACAGTGATGAACAAACAAAAACAACGGGTGCAAGCCAGTCACGCAGCCAGGATCTTGATTCGGTGGCACCAATCACGAACTGCCGTATGGGGGATGGGTAGGGCTCCGTGTTTTCATAGTTTTTTTTTTGTGAAATTCGGAGGGTGTTTTTCGGAGTTTATTTTTTAGCAAAAATTCGGAGTTTATCGGGTTATTTTTAGCAAAAATTCGGTGTTTATCGGAGTTTATGTTTCGTAAATCTTCAATTCTCCGAAATTCTGAGATTAATTTCGCAGTGTTTCCTATTAAAAATAATAAATATTAACCGTATGCAAACATATGCCAGATAAAAAATAAAATGCGCTTGTGTCATAGATTTCTTCAGTTGAATTTGGCATTGGTGTCATTGGCAATACTAATTTGTCCCGCGACAAAAGTCGCACACAAGTGTGGCTTCGATAAACGTTGATACCTTAAAATTAATAAACTGCCGGAGGTAGCCGCAAGGACGCTCGTAGTCATCCCATCAATCATCCCGGGGCCATGCGAGGTGGAGTGCTTAAGGATGTAATAGAGAAGTTTCAACTGCCCCTCTTTCCTATTTTATACAATCTCTATGGTCCATAGCTTTCACTGTTACCCCAGAAACATACCCTCTCTTTCTCTAAATCCCAAATCCCATGGCCCAAACTGGAAACCAAAAGAGTGGCTTTGGTCGGTTGACAGCGGGACCTCTTTTGACAACGGTTCGAGGCTTGAAAGATAATTATGGTGTCACTTTCCCAGTACCATTCTTCCTGTGCTGCTCAAATTGTAAAAAAAAAAAAAAATACTTTTTTTTTTTGCTTGAGGGGGGGGGGGGCATGGCATGGGCACAGGCACATAACAATTCGGAGTTTATCGGATAAATCCGAATTGACGAAAATTTTACCGGCAAGTGTTTTTTTGAAGTTTTTCGGATTTATCCGAAAACACGGAGCTTTAGGGATGGGAGAGAGGAGGCTCCAGCAAAATGGAAGACTTCGGGAAAGGGGGGGGGAGGAGAGGGGGGATGATTTGAGCTGGAAATTTTTCAGGCATTCTAAGGATATTGTAGGTTCTGCACAGCCAGGAGCCTGGTTTAAATGGTAGAAATTTATTAATAGGTCTCCACCTTTTTCGTGTGCTCTAGCATCAGCCCCGTCCCTTGGTCTCATGTCAGTGGCAGCTCCATTGCTTGCTTCCCCCACCCCCGCAGCAGCACCCCCTCTGCCTCAGCACCTTTCTCCTGCCCCCGCAACTGTCCTCCCTCTGAATCAACACAGCATTTCACCCCCGCAGCAGCAGCCCCCTCCGGATCAAGAGCCCGTTCCTGCCCATGCAGCTGTCCCCCTTCTGGATCGCCCTGCTCCCACCCCTGCAGTGGCACATCCTCTGGACCAACACCATGGTCCACCAGCAGCCCTACCGACCGTGCAAATCTTGGTAAACCGAGCCATCAAAGACTAATGAATTGAATTGATATCAGTGTTTGTTTTCTCATAGAAAGCAGCTAGGTAAAGAGCACGATATTGTTAGCGCGAACAAGCGATGGCAGATTTTTGCTGTTTTTCTTTTAGAGTCGGAAGGCTGTCACCCAAACTTCTTGTGTCGTGGAAAATGCTAATTTGGGACACTAGCATACACGTTAAAAAATGGCCTCCAGCTAGTTTCATTTTAAAGTAAAACTAAAAGTGCTAATGTTGTGTTCGCACTAACAGTATAGTGCAGTGTACACATTGCGACACTGTTAGCGCAAACACGACATGGGCACATTTTCGCATTTTACTTCTAAATAGTATTAGCGAGCACGAAATTTTATCTCTTACAGTATACAGTCTAAGCTCGTTATAACAGACCTTGATTTTGACCAAGATTTCGGTCTGTTGTGAGAGGAGTATGTTGTATGCAGATATGAAGTTGAGTCAATGGTATGTAGAGGAAAACCAACCGAACTTCACAAATCAGTATGTTATATCCAAATGTCTGTTGTAACCAGGTCTGTTGTAATGAGCTTAGACTGTAGAACTAAATGAGCTCTTTCCGTAGCAATATTAACTTGGATGACATCCCTTGATTTCAAAGAAAAAAAACTGGAAAAAACGGCGATCGCTTGTTTGCGCTCTGTACATAAAAAGGAAACATAGATTGCGTGTATTTCTATTGTGATGGGCTTAATAAGTGGCTTTGTCATCTGAAACTTCTAACATATAACTAGCATTTACTCCCTTATATTGAAACAAAAACAAGCGTCTTCAGAACAGTCTTTAGTGCCACTTTACCCAAAAGCGACCGAGGAACAGCATGCACGTCACCAACACACGCGGGAAGCCAGCACTTGCGATTAGCTGTCGAGCACCGTGTGTCGTTTGGCCAGGTCGCATATGATTATACTTCTGAAATTTTTCCGATGCCTAGAGCTCTAAAATGAGTTATCACAAAAAGCAATCTCAGAAACCTCCTTTAGTGCCCCTCTACCTCATAGCTGCAGAATGTTGTCCCCGCATACAGTATATAGTCCTTTCCAACGTGGAGTTGGTTGTAATTTAGTTGAACGGACTTCGCCTTGAACAGGCTATATTTTTGCTTTATGACAAGTACTTGTGAATCTCTAGTGAGTTTCTGTAAATTCTGCCTGAAATAAAGTTGTCAATTCCATCTCACCAATGCACACACATTTATATTTCATGGACAGCACACCAGCCGAATGCAGCAGTCCAGGGTGCACTGCCACCTCTCTATGAAGTCAGGCAAAGGAATGTAAGTGACTGGTTTACTTTTTTTTTCTTTTACATTGTCCTCGTATGATTCTTTTAAAGAATAAACTGCTACTTAAGGCTGAACTGCAATTTTGATCCACGGATTGTGCGTCGTGTGACGCTGTGTCACCGATCCCTGCCACTCGTGCTTTGCCCACTGGCAGAGGGGATCGAAATAGGCAAACTCTTCTTTCTGTAATAACCAACATCAAAAGTGTTTAGTCTGGCAACAACAGGAGTTGGATAAACATAGTCGCCAATCGCCACTCGGCTTTCTTGAATAGAAGGCGTTGTGGCAGAGTGAAATTGGCAGTGCATCGCCATGTTTTGTCCTGCAGTCTCTTTTTTTTTTGGGGGGGGGGGGGAGTGTACAGTGTTGTAGGTATCTGGTTTCAATGTTCATCAGAACTTGCGGCAAAACTAAATCCATCAGCTCCAGCACGATGGCAACATTGATGGCATCGTTGCTTTCGTGCCGCTGCTGGTGCTGGGGTACTTAGTGCGTCTGCTGAGGAAATGCCTTGCAATGATCATCATAGGTACTGCTCGACGCTTTGCGGAGCGTTCAAGTGCAGTCTGACGGCACTTGAACTGCTCGCTCTTACGAGAAGTGCGGCGCGTTCAGCTTTCGCCGTCAGTGTTGTCGTTCTCTTTCAAATGGTGTTTATCATGTGCATTCTCTAATGCTTGAACACAACTTTGTTGTTCTGTTTTTAATCTGCTGCCAACATCAAGAACTTGTATGATGGCGAGGCTACCTCATTTTTCTAATAAGGGGCGAAAGACACCTTTTTGTGACGTTTACAAACAAAATAT
>JAZHYW010013701.1:0-53393 GCA_037355805.1 Ixodes ricinus | reverse complement strand
AGGTATTATGTTTTGTCGGCTACCTGGGACAGGACACCCCAAAAAGTGATTTCCGCCACACTAGTAAAATGTATTTTGTCAGGCCACATCTGTGGAGCCTAGAGCCACTCATGGCAGCGTAGCCGGGGCTAGAGTAGCGCTATCGCCTCCGCCTCCTCTGACCGCGACGGTCCCACACGGGTACCGTAGCAACGAGCTACGCTGCCTGGTCTCCATCGCAAACTTCAAGTGAATACTCGTCACGCGACTGCAAGAGCTGCATGTCACCGGTAAGATGGTTGCGCCCAGAGCTGGTGGATGGTTGTTTGTTCGGTACGCGGAGTCGTGATGTGCCGCGCTTGCTGACGATTTCGCTTCTTCGTACTCTCTGCACAAAAGTAATCGTAAAGATCTGAAAATTATATTTGCGCCTAGAGCCACTAAATGAGCGGTGCCAGAGTATCGGCACTTCTAGGCACCCGTTCCCGATATTGTTGTGGGCGCCGCTATCGGCTCGTGGCAGAGTGACGGCAATTGCCGATCGTCATGATTCAAAATGAATTTCATCATTAGATTCTGTGTTTGGAAAGCCTATACGCTATATTTCTGCTCTGTCGCGAACTGTTTTAACATCTGTGGAGGGCGAAAAGCGCTCTGTACTTGATAAAGTTTAGACAACTGGCAACTATGATCTTAAGATTACAATATGGTCAAGTGGCGTTACCTCTGAACCGTAGCTCATTTAGTGACACTAATTATATCTTCTGTGCAAGATCGCTTTGATATTAGCACCAGTGCAGCATCAGTCATATCGTCGTAGTGGTGCTCGGATCTCGATTTGTCTGAGATCGCTAACACTTAGCATGCAATTTTCGCATACTCTCTTAGCTTTGTTTCAACATTGGAGGTTCTGCGAATTCCATTCAGAAATCTATGTTCTTGCCGTTAAATACCATGAGTTAAATCAAGACTCAGGTAACTGCATAATCACAAACGTTTAGGGAGAAAGCTCCTGCGATGTTTACGTTTTGTACTAATTAACGATTTAATGATACAACCTTTAGATAAACTTCTTCGAATTTTTCTAGCCTTTTAAAGTGCTGAATTTCTGAGAATTGAAACGCAAAAATATACGTCAAAAAGGCCTATGGGAAGTTGGTTCAACCCTGGGTCACCGAATAATTACCACAACTTTTAGCGAGGAAACTCCTCATGATCTTAACCTTCTGTACTAATCAAGGATTTTACGAATTGGTAATTTGAAGATTCATAACGCTTTCATTGCAATAGCTTGCATGTGATCGCACTTGTTTTTTGGTTTGTTTTCAAGTGAAAGCTATGCTTTCAAGTGGAAGAGGCGATCTGTCCTGCTATATAACAATGCATCAACACATACCTTATTCAACTTAGATTCTCAGAGGTGTGTTAGTCTTTGTAGTCAGCAAGTTACAAACATTTATTTCTTAGGAGTGTAATAATTATTTTCTGTAGATGGGCCCGTTTTGCGCTCCCTTAATGTCAATGTGCTATGATGTTATCATCATAAGGTTATGGTGTTAATTATCCTCTTTGCAATACCTACAGAGGCCAGAATGACGTCTGCCAACCCCAACTCACGCATTGGACACGAGAACTCGCGTCACTACCCGACGTATGCGCTCGTCAACAATCGATCTCGTCGATCGAATATTTAAATCCGCGTTCGTGACCAATGACTCGCCCTGACGGAACTTATCATCACTTGCGAATGCCAAGTTCAATGGTGTGCTTAAAAATCACGGTGGAAGCTTGGGGTCATCGCAACCGGTGCCCCTAGCATGTCAAACTTGACCGCGTGATTTCACAGTCTCGCTTTTTTTTGGAGGTGAGGATTACGATGCTGTTAGAGTTAAGAAAACGATTTAATCAGAAAGCGTTACAAATCGTTCCGTATCGTCCGTGCTCGTGCGTCCCTATGCTCCTCGTCCTCCTCCTTTTTCCCCCGCTCGTGCTCGTGTCTCGACCACTTTTCTTTCTTTTCTTTTTCTTACTCGCACTGCTAACAAGCCCCACTACAAAGTTTGAATTGTCCTCAATTCAAGTCTGTGCGTCACTTCAATTTGGGATACTGTCTCGGAGGCATGCTGGAGGCCTTCGTTGCTTTGGCACACGTGCTGATGTTGCATTGTGGCTTACTGCGTCCAATTCATCTCCGTTGTGCGCTGAACCAGCTGGTTCTTCAACACCTTCGGGAGATCCCTCTGGGAAGTTGAGCGTGTTTTGCAGCGCTTCTGTTTCCACCAATTGGTTTGCTAGCGCCTGTCCTATTGTCAGTGTCTGATAGCTCGACTTGCTCGATACCTTTTGCGACAAATATTCGTAGCTGTTGTAAATTAGCTAGTCTTGAGTTGTATCTGCCCTCTATGGGGACGGCTCTTTTCAGCAACAGAGTATTGCTGACTTTGAATTCTGCGATTTCGTACCATCCTTCAAATAAAGAGTCCAGGGTTCCACGCAGAGATCCTTTGATGCAGTATACGAAGTCACCGACGTTAAAACAAGGTGCCCTCTTGTCGGCTTCGTACCGGGCTTTCGCCAGCGTCTGGCTATTTTCCAAATTTAGCTTTGCAGCACATCGGTTTCTGGCAAGGTTGAGCAATCTTTCGGTTTCGGTGAAGTCATCATCAACGCTGCCAATGTTTAGTTCGCCTGGAAGTTTGTGATCACACCCGTGCATTAGCCAGAAAGGGCTGTATCGCGTTGAGCTCTGCCTCGTGACATTAACGGCGGTTACTGCATCTTGCAATGCGATAAGCCAGTCGAGATGATTGTCCACAAGTTTTCGTAAGACTTGTTTGATTGTTCCCACCATTCTTTCGATAAGACCGTTTGCTTCCGGCCAATGTGGTGAAGATGTGGTGTGTGTCACACCGAGACGTAGATGAATTCTTTCCGTGTTTCGGTTCACAAATCCTCTTGCTTGGTCTGTGATGATTATTTCTGGTACTACGATTCGCGTGCTTTGTCGTCCATTGCGGATCAGTTTTCGTACAAGGATCCCGTTGTCAGTTTCGAAGAGACTGTTCTTCGTGTTTCGTAGTAGATTAAGATGTTGGCATTCCGGATCAGACGTCTGGAAACTCCTGAGGCGGGAGTCCTGACTCAGCACAATCGCCAAGCACTTCAGTGTGCATCCAGCCGCCTCGTTGTTGATGAGGCCTTCCAGGGCTCTGTCCGGCATGTCAAGTCGTGACGTCGCGTCTGCTGCTCCGTTGAGGTTTCCAGATCGGTGTACAAGATCGAATTCATATTCCGCTAAGTGGAGTGTCCACCTGGCGAATCTGCGGTTGATTGTACCCTGTTTCACGAGGTACGTAAGGCTCATGTTGTCCGTGACTACCGTGAATCGTAGTCCTCCACAAACAAAAATGGCGAATTTTTCGGTGACGGCCCAGTGAAGAGCCATACATTCGAGAGTGTTTGAATTGAGCTTCGGGTCGTGCTCATTGAGACTGCGGCTTGCATACTTGATTACTCGTTCTCCCTCTTCTTGAACTTGGACGAGTACCGCTCCCAGACCAGTTTGACTGGCATCGATATAAATTATTGTTGGGCATCCGTACCTGAAGTTTGCAATTATTGGAGGACTTGTCAAAGTTCTCTTCACGTCACTGACGATTTTGTCGTGAATTTCAGTCCAGATAAAATCGCTGTCACGAGCCAGCAAGGCACGTAGAGGGGACGTGATGGCAGAGATGGCAGAGAAGCAGAGAAGAAGTAGTAGAACGTTGACTTCCCTTTTGAGAAACTGGCAATCAGCAGGAGAGCATCTATACGGGCGAGATGTGACTTTTATATTTTCTCTTTGATCAATCGAGTGTTCAGAATGGGGGTATAGCCCTATTTTGTTCTCGCCATGGACAAATGGCTGAGGGATGTGTCAGTAGAATTTGACGAAGCTGGTTCTGTTGATCGACCGATGCATCTTGAGTCATTTCTTTGACGGCCACTTCGATGTGCTCAAGAAGTTCGGTTTCTGGGGCACTCGCTCGCGTTTCTAGCTTCACAAATCTATCGCCGTGCTTCGTTTCACACACAGGAACTGTGCCAATAAAAAGTTCGCGTTGACAGAACGATGCAATGAGTGTTTCACCCGTTAGCTCACTTGATATGCTTTGGCTACAACGTTCAAGCGTGTTTCCTTGAGGCAGTTGAACTACCGTAACGTCGTTGCTGGGATGAAAGGTAACATCTACGTTGGCAAGTCGTCTCCAATCTGATCCAAGAAGGATGTCGACAGGAGCAGGTAGTTCCGTGACGAACACCTCGGGTAGCCAAACCTGAGTAGTGCCTACCGTGATCGTCAAAGCTGTGACTTTCTCGGGTCTTACTCGTGTTCCAAGAACGTTTATATCAGATCTATTGGAATGAACTGTGACGTTTGAGTTGTGCGGAATGGCTTCAGAGCGAATGATCGAGACGTTCGCGCCCGTGTCGATGCATACTTTCACAGTTGTGCCTGAGCCAATGGTGCCATGAACAATGGGTAGGTCGTCCCCGCTTGTACGTAGGAAGCAATGAACGTTTCTTGACATGGTAATACGGCTTCGGCGTTCGTCATCATCCTGTTCTAGACGTCTTGGAAGTGACGTCGTCGGACTGTGTGCGCTGCGTCTTTCTTCCGCCCGAAGAGTGGCGGGTGTCTTCGGAATACGACATTCTCTTGATATGTGTCCCGGCTTGCCACAATTGTAGCATTTAATTGTGTTATGTTGTTCGTTATCTTCGAAGCTGGCAGCTGTCTTTCGGTACAGCTCTTCATGTTCTTCGTTTGCGCAGTTGCCCTTTTTGAGTGGACGTCGGCTATCCATGCACATTGCTCTGTCGATAAGTTCGAGCACCGACCTGCAATTGTTGGACGCCAGAGGATTCGCCCATTTGTCGTCGGCAATGCCATGCAAGATCAATGAGATTCTTTCCTCAGGCGCTAATTCATACGGCGACTTTTGTAGCATGGCATTCTTGGCGTAAATGTATTGCACAAGAGTTTCGCTAGGCAGAAGCTTCCTTTGGTCCTGGTACTCGATGAAGTCTTGCATGGTCATCTTCCTCTTGAAGCGTTCGAGGAGAGCTTGCTTCCACGTTTCCCAGTCATGGATCGATTTACCATATGCTGTCTGCCAGTCCTTAGCAGGTCCTCTGAGTCGAGTCAACGCATTCAGCATGGTGAGAGATGACGTCCAATGAGCAAGAGAGGCGACGCGATCGACCTCTTCAAGCCAATGAGAAACGTTGGTCTCTATATCTCCGTTGTAAATGGGTATGGCGGATGACGTGTCAATCGTAGAGTGGACTTCGAGGGGACGTGAGTTTGTCAATACGCACTCCACGATCCGTTGTTGAGTCCCTGCGATGATGGCGAGAAGTTCGTTGACGGTGGGGATCGCAGGCTCTCGGCTGGTCGCCTCGTCGCCCATGGGAACGTTGACTGTTGCGTTCCCAAGATGTGCGACTGTGTCCGGTGTTTGCGGCACTGAACCCGCGGTCGGGCGTTGTTCTTGACTTTGACGCAGCTGATTTTTGATCGTCGACATATCAGTTTGAAGCTTGTCGTAGGCGATTTGAAGCTGTTCGTAGCGCTCCGCGAGATCGTTTGAAGAGTCGGCCATGTCTTGGCTTAATTTGGCAGGCGTTCAATAAAATGCATGCTTGGGTCGCGTGCCTGAGCTAACACGTACCTGTGGTTCTTGTCGGTGTCGACTGCGCCATGTTAGAGTTAAGAAAAAATATTTAATCAGAAAGCGTTACAAATCGTTCCGTATCGTCCGTGCTCGTGCGTCCCTATGCTCCTCGTCCTCCTCCTTTTTCCCCCGCTCGTGCTCGTGTCTCGACCACTTTTCTTTCTTTTCTTTTTCTTACTCGCACTGCGTTAACACAGCTAAGTTGAAGAAGGCGTTAAAAAAATCATTTCGTGGTTCTCCCTTTTAACACAGATATATGTGTGCTCCAAGTTTACTACAGACAAACAATTTGACTTTTTGAATGCCGGTGGGACCACCGGACGACCACTTGGCCTGTCGGCAAGAAACACCCCACATCTGGCGTCCGTCCCTTTTCGATGGCAGTCAACGTCCTCCGGAGGCCACCATGCTGTCCTCTGGTCCTCTGCCGGCTAAGGTTCATCGCACAAACAAGGGTGTAGACCGCCGTCGTTCGCCGTTCCTCCCCAGTCGGGTGAGAAAATCTCTATCGCAAATAAATGATTGAGTCTTGAAGAAGCGGCGACGCCGGGCGACACATTCTGCCATTTACCGGGCAGTCGAGCAGTAGTCAGATCCTCGAGGTACCGTCCTGGTCGCACGGCATATTCGATTCAGTTCCTACCGCAGTGCAGTCCGAAAGCACATCCCACCTACGCTTTGCCGCCATATCGGCGGTGCCAAAACCACACTCGGCTCTTCCGGGGCACATACGATGGCTTCAGCAGCTCTGGTCGCCTCGACAGTCCCGCGATGCGTCAGTCATTGCACTTCGCAGAAGAAACAGGCATCGTCTGGAGGCCTTCGGCGCCGTGCCGCCACGCTTCTGTAGCCGTCTTTACCACTTTTCAATTAACGAATGGAGATATTAACTACATCAAAAAAGTAGCCGCCCGGCGCCGCTGGCAGCACGGTTACTACGGCAACTCCCCAGGCCCAAAATGGAGATCACTATCGGCGCTCCTCGTCGTCGTGCATTCCAGATACTTGTAGTCGTGTCGGCCAGTACTGGCAGCTACGCTGGCACAGGCGGAGTGGCTCTAGTGGAGCCTTTCGCTCGCGCAATATTTGGAATTCGAAGACGGTCCCCGTGTTTTGAGCGCATTACCAATGCAGCATTTGACCTGAAACGGAGGGTACGGCGGCAAAAACGGAAGCTGAAACAATTAATATACTACACGCCTGGGTGACCGATGAGTTAAATGGCTCGCCATGAAGTTTATAGTCATACTTTTATGGCAGGGTAGAGTAAACTTTGTCATGATTAAACATGAAGAAAAGAAAGAAGAGGCGGAAAGAAAGAAGTCGCTATTCATTCAGTGACTCGGGGGTATCGTCATGATTGGGGTGAGAAGGGGGGGGCACACAGAAAAAAAAGAAGGGCAGTGACGAGAAGAACGAGATCGGGTGCGCGCGAGGCGCTTGATACGCTGGGCTTAGCGGCTCGACGGTCGGCTGTTTCTTCCTTGCGGAACTGGCTGGTATTCGGCAGAGACGGAGTCTTCGTTCTGCCAGACTGGAACCGCCACTCGATCCGGAGGGCAAGACAACGATTCCTCGGTCAACAGAACCCTGGGGACCGGGCATCACGTGGTCACCAACAGCCAACCCAAGGACATCGATCGACGGTGACTATACAGAGGACACTCGCACTTGACTACCGCCCTGTTTTTGGCACGATTTTCTACTTTCCCCAAACACCGAAAGATAACTCACCCCTGGCTGATAAGGAGATCGAACCATAGGTGCGCTCGACCTACGGTTGTTAGGGGTGCCTTACATGCCGCTGTCTGTCTCAGGGGTGAAGACATCCATTGTTGCCTTGATGTGGAGCGCGTGACGCCTTCGTGCACTGGCGTGACTGGGGCGCTGTCGTGGCGTCTATGCATAGGCCAAAGCTACGCGCCTGAGCTGGAGGGACACCGGATTGCGCGCGCTTCAAAATGCATAAAAAAACGATTGGGTGAAAAAATGCTGAGATGTCACCACTCGCGAAAGCGTGTATGAAGGCACTCTATTTGTTGTCCCCATACTGGTCTACCAACACCTAACACCTTTAACACAAGGCCTGTGCACATACCCAGAGCCCTGGCGGGCATGTCCATGTCATCTTCTACAATAGAGCGTGGGGCACAGTTTAATGCAAAAAATACTAACAATCGACGAAGCTGATGTTAAGCGCCGGATCTATCCTCGAGAATGCGAGCTTGACCCACTTCGGTTTTTGTGCTGAGCTTCAGACTGTGCAGCGGCATTGCGCACCATGCGCAGGCCGGTGCGGAAACAAAAGAGCCCCTCCTCCCCCTCGCCGGTGGAGAGCAAATGAACCTGGGCCAAAACGCTGACGCTGCCTGCTATAGTTTCCGCCGAGCACTGAGTCATGGCTTTGTTGTCCCCATCCATGTAGTTCCAAAGCACCGCTTGGGGCGTCACGGTCGCCCCTCCCCCAATAGCGTCATCCAAGGAAAGGTGACGTCCGTAAAAACGAGGTCAGCTGGTGTGTAGGGTGCGTGGGAGATAACCTAGCAATGAGACCGGATGCGATAACATGTCACAGGAAATCTAAAATAACACGTAGCGTTTGGGAAAGCCGTGGCGAAATCTTTCCGCTCTAATTTATCCCCTGTTCGGGAAATCACTCATTTTGCGTGAACTGAAACGTGACTACCACGCATCCCTGAACAATCCGGTCATCTGTCTGCTGCAGCGAAGAACGGAACGATGCGCCAAAGCTCTCACAGTGGAGGAAAGTGGAGGTTGTCCAGACACCGAAAGGTCTGGGTGAGCAGCGTGAGTAAGACCGCGCGCCAATTTGGACCGGATCGCCGGCGCGGCACCGGAACTCAACGTGCGAAACTCCTCCTTCAGAGCAGGCCACGGAAAATGCGAAAGTTTAAGCGGTCAGCTGGAACAGCGGTCGAACTCAGAGTCTTCCGAGGAGATCGACGACGGACTTTTTTAATTTCTGCAAGCTAGCAGGGCGGCGGGCAGGGCGGTTAGTAACCGTCTGCTACAGGACCAAACACGGAAGCTCAGCCAGTCGGAAGCCAAGGTGGCAATTTCAACGCATCGCACCAATACCTGTCCCGATGGAAGTAGCGATTCTAACGCGTCATCTGCTGCCGCGACTCACCCGACAGCTTCAAAAGCTCCCGATTGAACATGCGGAGGCCGTATCGGCCTTCCGAAGGCACCGTAGGCACGCTGGGGCGCCTCAAACATGAACTGGCAATGACCTCTGCATTGCCAACATGGACCAGACGACGGTGTTAAAAAGTGAATGCGACTAACCCGCAACGCGAACCAACACCGTCGCTGTGGGAAGCAACCCTACGAATTGCAAACACCGGCCAGGCCCCGTCGTGGGTTTACGGTGGTGTTGTGTGCGACCGCGGCGGGGATTAGCTCCCGGCATTTGTAATCCTGAAAGAACCAACCGGTCGGATCCCTCCGAAGGTGCTGTTCGCCCTCAGCGTTCCAGGTAAGATGTCATTTTTTTTTAAATTGTAAAACGATTCATACAAATACCGTAATACTTTTTATTTTTCATAACTAAGAAAAATGATTAGCACGCTCACTATTACAATCTGTCTTCCGCAATATATATATATATATATTTCCGTTTTGTGCTTTGCGGCGTACCTTGTTAGGCCTAGCGCCTAGCAGCATACTTGGCCTTCGCCCCGTAACGACACTTGTGTACTCTCCGTTTGTATCTTAAATGCTCTCCAATTTGTTATATTTCAGCCAATGCGGCTGTCATTCCTTCAAAAATGGCTGGATGACTTCCGATGTGCTCCTGGAGTGAGTGCGACGGATCTTTGGGTCCGAAGAGAGATGATGTTCGGCGCCTGCTTGCCCTGACCAGGCCCCAATCCACAATACCGACGCCGCGTCGCGCAATCGCGGCAAAGGACACCGACGTGGTGTTTGTTCCGGCGGCTGCACATCGATAGTGCAGCCAGCTTACATCAGCTGGATGAAACCATTCAAGGACAGCCTCGGGAGACCTGGGCAAGCCTCATCTGCGAGCTGGGGCAGTGACGCCCAAGGGCAACCTCAAGAAGCCCTCTCGACAAGATGTCGTGCACTTCGCTCAGGCGTTTGGGCGGCCGTGAGCGATAGCGAAGTTGCCGCCCGCTCCTTCAAGCGGTGCGGTATATCAACAGCCTCGATGGATCAGAAGACGAAGAGCTTCATGAGCGGCCTGCTTTGGCGGTTCCTCCTTCCGTTGCCCGCCAACCACGTCGAACTCCAGGTGAGGAGGGTCGACCCTTGTTTGACAGTGACAGCGACTGTTGTTCGACGGTTTCGATGACGAATGAATGAGTAAGTTAATAAACGCGTGTTCGTTCTTTGGCTGCATACATTTCTCAACTTTTTTATAGAACACCGAAAGTTGGCCCACATCATATTTTCACTCGATTCGCTCGATTTTAGGTGGGCTATTTCTCGGAGCTTACGGTATGCACATTTTTACGAATGAGCGTTCTGCCTTTTTTCATCTGATATTTCCGATCAGTTAGTTTTTCTCTAATATTTGTTTTGCCTTTTTACTTCTACAAAAAAAAATCTTTTTTTACGCTTGCGTCTGTTTTGTCAAGTACTTACCGAACGAACCTGACAAATTTATATGCTGCTGCTAGCCAGGCCAACAGACTCGTCGAACCGGAACCGAAAAGTTATTTTAGCCGAACCGGAACTGAGCTGAACCAAAATCTTTGCCACCCTCTTGGAACTGAACCGGAATTTACACCGGAAAAAGACATCACTTTAACCGGTTTAATGCGGTCAAGTAATTTTTGTTTTGTTACTATTATAAACTGAAGTTTGACAAATAAAAACTGGCAGCTGGATTTCTATGCATTGATCAAATGTCCATATACCCAATCGCAATGTACGAGAATTTGTGGGTTTTCTTGGCGCTTTCGAAATGGCACTATGATTAATCATGTAACAAACGGTCACGTGACGTCGTGGTGTAAAGACATCCTGTGAAGTAATGTCACGTCACGTGGCCCCGTGACGTAGTAACGTGACTCACTTCGTCGATTCGACTTAAATTGAGAACGTCAACTAGATGCTCTCAGATTTGGTGAGATTGTGACGTCAAATGGCATCACGACCTCTTACCGAGAGTCACGTGACACCGTGACGTAGTCGACTGTCATGAGCCCGAGTTGAGCCCACGGGTTCATGATAATCAGCATCGCCAAACATTCGGGCAATGACTCGTATTGAATCAAAGATGAGAATAGCCGAACTAACAATGACTGAAGCTCAGACCATGCTCTATGCTATGTCAACCCCAGCGCATGACTATAATGAACACTGACAGTATATAATTAGCGTCAGACCACGGGGCCGCTCATTATAATAGCAAATTGAGGAGGGGAAATATGTTTCATTTTTTTCTGCGCTTGCTATTCAGCAGAGAGGAAGACTAATTGGTGTTTTCGTAATGTATCAACATCAAGGATTCGCTCTAAGCGGTCCTTACTGAAAGTACAAAAATCGTTGCACGACTCATTTTTAATGTACACATCATTGCGGCACACAAACATGTTTCCGATGCTGCTTAACTGTCTCAGAAAGTTGTCCCTAAAAATAAAAGCATTGCAAGTACTAAATGGGACTTACAAATCCGATGTTAAATAAAACTGCAAGTGTCTACTGAGGGATACCAGAAAAAAGAAATCCTAGTGCTCTCAGAGGGACAGCCGAACGTTGGCTGCCGCTCTAAGTCTCACAGGAGTGTGGCTCTCAAGCTCCATTTTTTTCTTTTTTATTTCTTTACCTTGAGCACCCGTTTTCGGGTAATATACAAGGGACGCTAAGACACTGTTTAAACACAAATAAAAAAACACAAGAAATCAAGAGGGAGAATACATGGTACAAATGTTAAATGGCGATAACAACAAGTTAATGAATCACAATACAATTTTATAACTCCTTCATTTCATCCTAGAAGGCACTGAGTTCTCACAATTTAGAGGTGTTAATTTTTATTACAGTGTCGTTGGGTAATGAATCTCCAATCGTCAATAGTGTCACGAATGACAATTGATGAGGCGACGAATGACTGCCGAAACTAAACGTTTAATGGGGCGAACTTGTACCCAAAACAAAATAGAAAAAGGTTAGTTTCGCAGGCGTTGATTGCGGCGTAGCAGCACGACCGAGCGCTGCGCGAGACTGACTGTGGCTCACCACACGAAACCCCTTATGTACACGCGTGAGCCTCTTGAGCAATCGGCGTATAATGTTCGGCACGCAGAATATACGGACCTCGAATCATCAACAGTGTTCTGGAATTCACGAGAACGTGATATTTACAAATATATAAAAGGCGCGTCCGCTCCCAGGCATCGAACATCGGCCCTTTGCGTAGGAGCCAAGGACGACCATCCGGCCACGGGTGCGCTTGGTCGAAGACGCGTGTGCCTTTAAAAACACCATCGCCTAGGATCCACTGTGCAAGAAAACAAACCAGAGCAAAACAAAGAAAAGAATGGGAAAGACGGATGCTGGCAAAACAGAATCCTATCAAGCGCAGCACGGGATCACAGTCCACAGTCATATTGTCCGTAGTACGGCCAAAGGAGCACGACGTGGACAACTTCAGGTCGTACTGGTCGGCGCGATGATGTTCTTGTCCTGTCGGGCATCATCTCGTAGTTGAGATCGCCGAGTTGACGATGTACCTTGCAGGGTCCGAAGTAGCACTCCAGGAGTTTCTCACTTAGACCGCGCCGTCGTATCGGGGTCCAGACTAACACACGGTCTCCGAACATGAAGCGAACGTCGATCCGACGAAGGTTGTACCGGTTAGGGTCGACGCGTTGATGATAGTTAATCCGGAGTCGGGCGAGCTAGCGACCTTCTTCAGCTCAATGAGGAACCACTTTGGCGTCCACCTCGGCATCGTCAGCTGGTTCGTGAGGCAGCATCGCGTTGGGCGTCGTCGTTACTTTTCGGCCATGCACCAGGTGAAGCGGTGTTACTCCTGTGGACTCTGCACCACCGTGTTGTAAGCAAACGTGACCTAGGGTGACCCCATTGTTGTTGTGGCCCGCGCTCATGGGTAGCGCGAGCCTAACAATAATAATTATATAATTTTTCAGCTGTTAACATGTACTTTTGTGTATATCTCGTCGCTCTGAACGCGCGTCGACGAAAATTACACCGTTGCTTACACCCCTGCCGAGTGTATTACTGTTGCACTATAGACTCGTCTATTTGACACGCGTGGAGTCTCAAAAGAGCTATTTTCAATGACAGTGCACATTTTATCAGTGTAGGCAGAGCAATGTCGTAGCAACCGCGACGCGAGAGCCGACGAAGAAAAAAGCTCATTGCTATAAAGAGGAAAGTAATCGGACGCTTCAGCTAGCGAAGGACACGAGGAATGGTTCGGAGCCACGCTGGCGTGCGGAATGGTGTCACCAGGAGTGTTTGAGCCTGAACCCAAGAACATCCATGCGTCGTGCGGCTCTAGGCTCTACGTCGATTAGGTTTAAGTGATACAGTAGAGCGTCGCGGGCCGTCGATGGCGGCGAACAGCAGGATCGTACGCTGGGCGAGACTGACTGCAGATCACCAAGCGAGCCTCCTTGTGCGCGCGTTGGCCTCTGGAACAATCAACCTAGAAGGTCTGGCGACTAGAACATTCTGAACTCGATCAGACGAGGAATGTTCTGAACTCACGAGAACGCAATGTCGAAGGAGTAAATAAAATAACAATCCACTGACTGGAGTCGAACCTAGACTTTCCGCGCGACAGCCAAGCCGCCGTAACCACTCGGCCACGCACGCGGTCGCTCGCGGACGCGCGTGGCACTATAGGCGTCTCTGCATTACATTATGCAAGACAAGAGACTTCCAAAACACAAGCTTGCAGAAGCGTTCGCAGTCACAAGGCAGACGAGACATAGAAATAAATATGTAAATCAACTGCAGTAGAAATTTAAAAAAAAGAAATATTCTTTGCAAAGTCTATCGTAGTGCACATAAAAGTTCCTGTGTTACCACTACGGTATGCGTTAAAGTAATATATAAAACATGAAGTAATTAACTTTTTAACTCGATGCGCGACAATCCCGTTGTCAAAGCGCGCTCGAAAACTGCAAAGAGTTGGCATTAGGTCAGAGAGGTCGTGATTTTCGTAACTAAACGTCTGCATTACGTTTCCGAAGACATGTCCTAAGACAAATTCCGAACAGAAAAGCACAGGTGAAGCAATATACTGATTAAATGAACATTAGGTAGAAAGCTCCTCAATGAAAATGCTGTGCAACAATCATTGCATGGTCGATCAAAAATATCCCCTGTGTATCATTACCACCATGCAGTGGCCGCAAGGCGGCAAAACAAAAGAGGCCTTCGGTATCTTCGGTTTGGAGAGAACGCAACTCTGCTCTTCCATGCAGGTTTCACCTGCTCCCTAACTTACCCAACTCGGCTGTGCATTTTATTTTTACGTGTATAGCAGTGTTTTGTCTTGTAATAACGTCTGTTGATGGCATGTGAAAGTTTTGTTAGGGGGACTTATGTCCCCGTCTGCACCTTTGTTATTTCAGAAAAGTGAATCTGTGTCTTTTAACCTCGCGTCTTATGTCAAACACTGAGATCTTGAAAATACAAATGAACTAATTTAGCAATACACTAAATAAGAAAGTATTGCATCCGAATATTATATGATGGCTGTTAAAGGGCAGCTTTAGTAGCACGAACTATGATCACAGCCGAAATATTACATAAAAACGTAGCCGCGAACCCGACTCAAAACCGATTTTAAATATGCGACCAGCTGCCCTTAGCAGGTGGCAAGCGGGTTTGCTTTCAGTCACGCAACGCTGGGTGACGCGCACCGCGCCCCACCGTGACGTCAGCGTCGCGGCCGCACCAAACTTGATATCACTGTTGCCATCCCGTTCCGCGCATCTATTTTTATTTTGCCATAGATGCCCGAAACCAAACTTTAAGCCGTAACATAAGACTACACACAATATAAAAAATAGTATATCTGTAGTCTCGAAAACACTAACTGAGCTGAAAACAGTCGTAGAACCAAATTGAACATATTGACCTGAGTTGCCCTTTAAGGCAACTTCAACAGGTACACTCTCGGGATCCGAGGTTGGGGTGCACTTTGCATAGTACTGTCTCGAAAAGTGCAGTTCGAAAATATATCCCGATTGGAGGCATGCAGAAATCAATTGACTTCGAGCCCATAAAGCAGTGTCTCTTTAATAAATAAATATACTTCATAAAGCATGCTAGGTTTTCTGCATGGGACAAATCTTTGCATTCAACATGCGTAAAGGAACTCGAAATCTCTATGGTGTATCCGGCCACCGACTATAAATAAACATATGGCTTCTTCTCCGATTTGAGTTTCGGTTCTGGAAGTTCGACTTGTTACAAAAGGGAATACAAGAAGTTAGGCATTGAATTTGCCAAAAGTAGAAATATAAACACTTAGTTGCTATCTTTATATAATGATTACGGCATTTGCCACATTCCTTGCTCCAGCAATGTTAATCTGTGGATCTATAAAAAACTGCACTCCACTGGCATTTGCCTCGGTGTTATTCGCATAAACATTCCCTTGTGACTGTTGCTTTGTATGTACATGTATCATGTTTTGCTCTGTGGTTCGAGCATTTCTGCTACATAGTTATGTGAACATATGAGTCTCTTCTCTCCCTTTACTAGAACCTTCAGAAGACGTGAAATAAAAGACTACAAGATAAAAATGTTTTGCTTTGAATCTAAAGCAACCTTTAAAACAAAATTTAAGTTGAAACAAAATGGTTTGGGGACCACAACAACACACTGACAGAATATATTTTGTTTTCCACTTCACTCTTTTATGTTTAGCATTGGGCATTTTTTTAATAGAATTCTGCAAATTCAATAATACAAATGTGTCTGAGCAACATACAGAGTCATGAAATGTTTACCTTTCAACACGACTATTAAGAGCTCAAGCTGTGCGGTGGTATTACAGAGACTGCAAACCAATTGTAATCACACTATTTGCTAACATTATTGCTAGCAATTATGCTAAACCTCGTGACCTACGGTACTAGTCACCTGCCTTACATTACGGCAAAAATGGTTCTAAATAAACGCAGCAGATTGCACATTCATGGGAGACAAGGAGGACGTGAATAGAGATGCCAACAAATATAACTGCAGTACAAAGTGTCGGTGAAACTCGGTCTGCCGGGGATTGTTGTCTTCTGGCTTGGGGCGGAAAACACCTGTTGATACATATCCCACAAGTTGAACGGCATAGAAGGCCTCATGTGAAAGTGCCATGTACATCTACCACATCAATCAAGGGTCCCCCCGTAATAATCTGCATTAATCACTACCGCTTTGCAGTAACAATAAGATTTGAAGTTCTTGATTTCTTACCAAACGACGAGGAGTAACTGGTCGCATTCATGGTAAGTGTGAGAAACACTTTCAATTAGCATCTACGCAAAAGGTTGTGATATTTTTCATTAGCAATCGACATTACATTAGGTAAGCTCATAAATTCAAGTGCGCAGGAGATTTTTCTACATTGAAGCAGAAGGCACACATCCACAGGTACGCTGGTATTATAAACTGCAATAGAAGGGTTTGATGGACGTTCTTTGGGATGTTCGTTGCACCGTCGGTCTGAAACGCCCCTGTAGTTATCTACATTAATAACCACTACTTAAACATATGCATAGGACTGTAGCAGTCCAGCCCGAGGGTGCATTTCCTCTCTACTTTGACATAAATGAAAACGTCCCCGGTATGTTCCGGACTGCTTTAATTTTTCATTTTATTACCCTAAAGTATTACATAAAGGGTGGGGTTTAACATAAAAATATTTTTAACAAGCATTAATGTCGAAAGGCGGTTGACGACAATCTCCATGAAAACGGATGGACATGTGATGACGGCGACGTGTTGGGTAGGCCGTTTCAGGCTGCTGCTGCCTGAGAAAAGGAGGCTAAAAACGTCGTAGTGCGGACACGTGAGAGTTGCTATCAAGTGGATGACCAACCCGCAGAGATATGCATGACGGGCGCACAATGTAAGGTGCGTGATTAAGCGTGCTGTAGTAAAAGTTGTGAAAGAGGGAGAGGCTGGAAGTACGACGTCAAAGAGATAGGTGTTAGGCCGGATTCTGCTTTGAAAGGTGAAATGCTGATATTGTGTGAGTAGGCCGAAATAATGAACCTTGTGGATCGATTTTGGACAGATTCAAGTTCATTACTAATATATGCTTGATGAGGGTTCCAGATGCCAGATGCGTATTCTAGTTTTGATCTAACAAGTGACTTGTATGCTAGTAAACGTACGTGCTTCGGGGCATGGCGCAGATTACGTTCAAGAAAGGGCATTGTGTAAAGGCCAAGGCGAACCTTGCCCTTTACAGAATCCTGCTCGCAAATGTGACAAACGCGGATCTCTGTTCGTAGCTGCCCCAACAGCCTCCGCCCATAACACCCTTGAATAGCGTCCTTGAAGTATGAAAACCCCTGGCGGATATTCTACCGGGAGCTTTCCAGTAGGTAGGGGCAGCCGACTGAGCCCATCTGCATGAGGGATCTGCCCGCCAGGTTTTACTTCAGCACATAGTCGTATCGAAACAAAACCAAAGCCCAGGGCCCCACACGAGGTGAACACGAATCGGGGATCGGCTTGTCGGCCGCCAGGAGCCCTAGCAATGGTTTATGGTAAGTTGCAACCTCAAGTGGATGTCCCCAGTAATACTGTTTGAACCTTGTCACTCCAAACACGAGCGCCAGGCCCCCCTTGTCCAATTCGTTGACGTTACACTCAGACGCAACTAAGCTCCGCACCGCAAATCGCTATTTATTTTGTTCCCGCTAGGCAAGGACCGCAACGAGACCGTACGGGGACGCATCCGTGACCAACACTTATTTTAGCTTAGGTCAAAATGGGCCAGTGTTTCCAGGGAGGCCAGCAGTAATTCACTCTGGCGGAACGCCTCTTCTGCAAGTCAAGGTCCAGCACCATGGTAAATTCGGAACCAGGAGACGATTCAGTGTATGAGGCACTGCTGACAGCCGGCGAATGAACTTGCGATAGAGGGTAATGAGGACCATGTAGCTCTGGAGAGACTTGAAGTCTCGTGGCCGTGGTGCCAAAGGGACTGCTTTGGCATTCTTGGGGCTAGAATGCAAAACTTTATTTGTAATGACATGTCCCAAGTACTCTGCGCGCTCCCTCATGAACTCGCACTTGGCTAGCTTCAAACGAAGACCAGCCTCCTCAAGGGCTTAAGAACACGGCACACATTCTTAAAGTGATCTTCATAGCTGGCGTCTCGTTACGAGAATATCGTCAAAATAGACAGCCACCTGTGGCAGGATCCCCAAGCAAAGTTACCCATTTTTTCGATAGAACAATGCAGGAGTAGACACTACCTCAAATGGAAACCTTGTGAATAGGAACAGGCCCTTCAGTGTGTTGATTGTGACCGGTTCGTGCGGCTGTGCCTAGCAATTTCACTTGCTGGTAGGCGTCCTTTGAGTCAACCTTGGTGAACTTCGCTCCACCACTCAGCTTCACAAACAGCTCCTCGATCCTGGGATTTGGGTAACTTTCGCTGATCATCACGGGGTTTATGGTGATCTTAAAATTACCACAAAGGCAGACTCGAATCGTCTTGTTTCACCACTGGGACCACTTGTGCAGCCTGCTGCGACATCTTGACAGGACGTATCATCCCCTCGCGCTGCATCCGCTGAATCGCCTCAAGAACCCGGTCTCGGTGAGCGAATGGGACTTGCCGTGCTTTTAAAAACTTGGATTTAGGCCCTTCCTTCAGCGACATCCTTGCCGACACGCCTTTCAGTATGTCCGAGGGATCCAGAGAAAACATCAATAAATTGCTCTACAAGGCTTGTAATGGAGCTGACCGCAGTCACTCTTTCCGGTATCGAGATGGTAATATTAAACGCTTTTATCCAGTCTTGCCCAGCAGCGTCGGGCGTGCTCCTTCAACCACAAGCAACAGCAACATCGACTCCCGCGTGCCCACCTTGACTGAAGCAGTAATCTTCCCCAAAACCGATGAGAGGTCGTCAAAATAGCTCTGCCAGTCGCACTTCAGAATGTTCCAGCGGCGTCCCGGGAAACAGAGTATCAAACTTGTTCTCACCGATGATGTAAACGCTGGCGCCGGTATCCTGCTTCAAGACCAGCTGCATGGAACTGGGCGGAAATCCATCTCCATTCTGGGCTTCCATCTAGCATTGATGGAAGTCCTCGTGATGAATGGATGTCCTCGAGAACATGTTCACGAGGACTTCCATTTGCATCGGCCCAGCGCCCCTCTGCTCGCAGTGACCACATGGAGCGCTCGTCGGCGTCGACATCTGCTTCCGGAGGGTCGTCCATCCTGTGCACTTTGACACGAGTCTCTAGGACTCTTGAAAGCAGTTGCCGTCGCTCTGCACACTCCGACGACGTGCCCCTGGCGTCCACACTTGAAGCAGGTGCTGGCACGGTGTCGACACTGAGACGGCTGATGCTTTTCACCGCACCGCTTGCAGACGCGCTCAGCCGCGTCCCGTCTGGGCGGTTCCACGAAGTTCGTCGTCCCCACCATGTCTGCAGACCAAAATCGAGGACACAGCACGCGAGAATCCTTCCTGGCGGCTTCCATTACGATGATGTCCTGTTTGACCGACTCCAGATCAAGGTTCGCAGTCTCCAGGTGTCGCGTCTGCATTCCGGTATCGCTGATATTCCGACACAATCTGGTCCCTCATTATATACGGTCTCGTGTCGGGCCGAAGTTGCAGTCATCCACCAACTTGCTCAGCGCCGCCACATAGTCACTGACGGATCCGCCTTCTTGCCTTCGCCTAGAGAAAACGTGAAATTCGTGACAACCTCTGACACTCTCGGTTTAAAATGGCCACCGAGAGCCGCGAAAATCACCGCAAGCGTGGCATCGCCGGAGCCAGTAGGCTTTGCAACAGCGAGTAGGTCGTTGTCCCGCAGCTTGTCAGGAGCACGGCTATCTTCTTCTCCCCGGCGACATCGTTGGCCGCGAAGTGCAGCAGAGCCCGTTCCTCGTATTCCGCCCATTCGGTCGTGCTTGCGTAGAAGGCCCGAGAGCTTCCCAACGGATAGCTATTCTGAAATCGACCGCGCTGCGTTATCTGCGCCGAACCGCTGTCATGAAGTTTATCTCTTGTCGCAGTTTTCATAATCGCGGACTCATGGCCAAGGCCACGTTGAGACACGACGAACACTCGTGTTCGTTGTGAGAGAATTAAGAAGAAGATAAAATAGATGGTGCTATGGAGAATGATGACAAGTTTTTGACTTTGGCCTCAGCACGTTTATTTAACAAGGCCGCCGCTGTTGTCACCTGTCGGTGCCACAGCGCAACTGGCATCATGACATCACTCTTGCCAAACAAGAACATTATAATTATTTATTCGCAAAGCTCACCAAAAACTGCATGGCTAACCACAACCGCGCAGGCAACAAAATGTTGACGCCATGAAGTTCTTTCCCCTTTCTCTCGCTGGCTGTTACAGTTCCCTTGTCTCCGTCGACCGAAAAAAATATTCCTTAAATATTGTCCATGCTTGAGCATGCACTGAAACCAGAATTACTCCATTCCTACATCACTGTCATTAAGGACTGAATTTAACTTGTTAGCTTCTACTATGTACCCCGTGATACAGTCATGTGTCGTTAATATTGAATGCCACCGTTAACCAGAAAAAATCACTCATAACGCAAGTAGTCCATAATTATGAATCCAGGTCAAGATCTAAATAATAAATAACAAGCATCACCACAAAAGACCCTCCCACATCCTCTCAAGTGACAAGGGATATGCCCTGCCTTTTACAAATATGGCGCAAGGGGTACATATGACTTACGAATGTCCTTAAGGCATGTAGTCTGCGCCTGTAATGAAGGGCAATCAGCATCAGACAAGAGCGAAGCTCTGTGACCCAGGTGACTCACCTTCTTTTCATTCGCATTTGTGGACCATCTTCAGAAAGCTTCTGCTTACAATATTAAAAAAAAGAAATAAATTACCATGTGTAAATTAAAAAAGGTGGGATGATTTCTGCGGGAAAGATTTCATTTAAATCATCCTAGAAAAAGTGGTCTGATTTAGATGACGATTTGAGTCATCCTGATTTTTATTCTCCACCCTGGCTGTGGCACTCGTTCCGCTTTTATGTCAACCCATTTCGCGCGAGGCTTACCATATTTAATCTGACAAATCCGGAATAAAGGAAATACGATTTTTTTTCAGTTTGAATGAGGTGAAAATTTAAACCACTACTTCGTAAACAAAATGGCAAAATGTGGAAATTTAGCAACTGCTGTTTCGGTATACTGCATAAAAAGTCATTTTATAAAGAATATCAAGAAACTACACAAGCTGCAGCCCTCTACACTGGTTATACTTTCCACTTATTTTTTTCAGTTATCGTTCTATTGAAATTTATTTATTTTATTTTCGTCGGGCCACGCCCGACGTGTTATAAACTTAATTTATATTTTAAAGATAAATTATGTTACTGAAGTGCAGAATTACCTCATGCGCATAAGGCATCACAGCATACTTCGACTGAGTGGACTATTGCACTTGAGTGAACGCTCAATTCTTAGATTCGTGGGAACTTTTCACCACATTTGTCAAACGGCTGGTGAGCGCTTCTCCTCGTCAACAGTTTTGCGGCGAGCTTTCCTCCGGCAAGCTTTTCTCTGGCGAGCATTTCCTCCGACGAGCTTTTCTCCGGCGAGCTTTCTTCAGTGAGCTCATCTTCGATGAGCTTTTCACCATTCACAGTTGGGCGAGTTGGTTATGCATAATTATGAAGAAGAAAAACAGCGCCAAATGTACGGAGGACAAGGAACGAGGAACACACACACACAACGCTCGGTCTGTTTGTTCCTAGTTCTTTGTCATCCGTATTTTTGGCGCTGTTTCTCTCTTCATAAGCTTTTCACCGGTGAGCTTTTCTCCGTTGCCCACATTACGTGTATCATAATTTCAGAAAAGATCTTACCTTAGTAAGGAGTAACAAACTAAGCGCGTGAATTCGCTACCTACGCGGCCGTGTTCTAACGAAAGGCGTCTGGGTAACGCAACTGCCGAGAGATGCATACTGCATGAAAGTGAATCTCACGTCACCAGCGCCATCCAACAGAACAAGCACTCATGGCGCTAAAAAGTCGTCAAAAGCCAAACCGAAAGTCCGATGCGCCCGGGCGCAAGAGCGTGAGGACACGCACGAACAGAAAGTATACTAGGACGCGCTCTAGGCATCATGGAACTCGAGAACGCATAGACAGTAGTGCTAACTGCTCCGTACCTTTAAAGGTTTCACTTGGCTCGCGAGTTGTAACTTGAGAGTTGAGATTCCATGCGAAGCACGCCCTAAGAACACGACGACAACTTTTAAACTACGCTTTTTCCCGGCAGCCGGCAACGACGCCCACCAGCGTAAGCCGTCAACTAAGCAGGAGCAGCAGGACGCAGGACGGGAGAACCGGGAGAACTTGGGAAAACCGTCTTTGAGCGCGAGTCCAGAGCAGAGCATGATCACGCTGTTTACAGATCGCCCATGGTACGTGACCCGGTCGCACCATGATACCAGTAACTCCAGGCAGGGCCTCTGCTCCAGGAAGCATTCCCTGCTTCTTCTGTTGTGTTTGTGTTGTTTTGTTGTTTTTCATTCCCGTGGTTCCTGAGAGTGTTTACGGAAGGTATTTGGAGGGGATGCGCTCAGTCGCCGCAGTTCTGCTGGTTCTGTTTTCGTGTCACGGCAGTTCATCTGCGAAGTTTATCTTGTTGGAGGGCGAAATCATCTCGTGCCTCGTCGCGCGATGCGCGTAGGATTACCCGAAAAGATTTCTCGTGGGAACGGGCGCGGGACGGGCAAGACGGGCAGATTGGGATTCTTCGTTTCAGCGACCCAAATTGTCAGTGCGGGAGACTGCGAAACTCGATCCTGAAAACACGAGCTCGCTAGTTTCTTAAAGTAAATTGTGATTTAATCAAAGACAATAAATAAATTTATTACCATTCGGGTGTGTTAGTGTCGATACATATTACATGTGGCGCGCGTCGAGATATGTGCAAGGAAATTGCACATATCTCGATGCGAATATCTATAAGAAAATCCATCCACTATGATCGTTGTGTCGTGCAACCGACGTTGTCACAGAGAATACACATAAGCAGGGTATAAGGCATATCGTATTCCATATTGTCACCCAACACCAATAATCTCGTATTGTTTCGGAGCGAATTGAGTTTCAATAACAAATGTTATCGGGTTTACTGTGTTTTCGGACGGCAATTAACTTTTGTTGTGTTACTATAACTCCAATCAGCCTATATTGCAATATAGGCTTTGTGGATATGAAATTGTCGGCGCAAAGGCCATTAGGTTTTACGGAGTAAATCGCCTTCTCTGGTAAAGAATTTTCAGAACCCATGCAAACTTTTCATTAAAGTAATACTAAAAAGTCCAATAATAAAATTGATTATTGGAGTTATGATATCCCGTTGGATACCATAACTCCAATAACTGATTTATTATTGTAGTTTTTTTTCAATATGGGAGTATACTTTCATAAGAGGTTTACATGACTTCAGAAATTTCTCTTCCAGGGAATGCATTTTATTCCGTGAAAATTCAATCGCCTTCGCGGCGACAGCTTTTGTGTAGCATGAACTACTACACGCGGTAGGCCTCGGAGTCTTCCCCTCGGCACCGGGAGGGGTGGTGCTGCCATCTAACATCATGGAAACGTGTCTAGAGTGCGGAGCAAGCCGTATATGTCGCCTTGGCAAATTCGGCCTATCATCACACACTCTACTCATAAGTAAGTTTAACCTCGTCTTGATTATGTTGAAATACTAGGTGAGTGCATTTTTTTTGTGTGTGCAATACATATAACACACACAAACCATCACGTAAATAAATAGAACTACCCATAATGCATGTACGACACTTTTTATGCTCATCGGCTTTATCAAAATAATCAAGACAAGTTTAAAATTTCGCTGACATTACGGGGGGAATAATTGCTTTGGGAATAAATTGGAAAGTATTCTACGTTCCCTAAATATATGAACTGTGCTTTTTGAACAGGATACATAAAAAGAGATGGCAAAATGTAATCCCGGCGCAAGCCTCGAAAAAGGTAATTCCGGTTGGCAACTTGGTCGGGGTAGAAGGAAATTCGAAATGAAAGAAACCGCTTCAAAAAGAAGCAAATCTCGATCGATAAAAAACTGAACGACGAAAATCAATTCGATGTCAAGGGAGCCTCTCCATTTCCCGCCCCGAGGTTTTCAAGTACGTTTCTGGCTCCTTCGATCCATTTTCATGAGGGCCAGTGACAGCAAGATTTGAATGGAAAGTGATCTTGCGCCCATCTATGAGTCGGGGAGTTCAAGTCATATGGGAAAGCCAGTCGACGCAGTGTAGGACACGGAGCAGCTGGGCATTTAAAGTTTTCAATAGAAACTGAACATAGCTGTGGAATAAGTCGACTACCTCCGAAACGCCGGCTAAAATTCAATCGGGAAAAAAAAGCAGATAGTAATGCTTTTTTTTTACTAAATTTATATCCGCTTCATTTTACTATATAATTTTATTTATAAATGTCGTTATTTATATTATATTTACTAAAATTGTATTCGCTTTCCTTTATTATACATAATTGTATTATTGAATGACTTACAAATCAAAAAATCATAATGTCTAAATAAGCTACAAATGCAACTTATGAAATAGTTGAAACAATAAGGCTGAACACTGAATTGTAAGAACAAAAGTTCTTGATATATTGTGAGCCTAGAAAAAATCGACATTTCATTAATGGGCAAAACAGTTCCAATGAGTACACGTTTTCGTCAAAATAATATAACATATTTTTCGGACGATGATAAAGTATAGATAGAATTAGGAGAGCGTGTCGGTTAATCATCTTGGTGTGCGAAGCAAAAGGAGACAGGGGACACACAAGAACACGTCAGACACGGACAGCCTTCAACTAGCAACAAGTTTATTCTCTTCTCCGGCGAGCAGCGCCGGCGTGATCTTGACAGCGCTCCCTGCTGGCTCAAGGCCACGCTCATCCCTCTTACCCCTGTCCGAGGCTCCCTATCTCCTTCTAGAGAAACCCTTCCTCTTTCTACTCAAATCAAAGGATTTGTGACTTATATTGTTGTCGCTTCTCTGTGTGAGGAAGGCCTCGACGTTTTTCGTACCGGCACGCGTTCGTGTAAACACTACTGCTCAATGCACGTTAGAAACCCCAGGTTAGCGGTTGTACTGCACTGGCTAAATTTCTCATCTCACAGCTAATGTCACATTTAATTGGGGCGCACGCAGCACCGAGAAAATGCTACCACCAAGGCCGCGCCACAGCGCGGAGTGCAGCTCATGACGCACTACCAAGTGAGCACGAAGCATTCCGCCGTGCAACGCGGCTTGGCGCGGTCACTTCAAGGGCAAAACATAAACGGGTGGACCAGTAAACAAAATCCGCCGCGAATATGCGGCGGCGCGCGCCATCTAGCGAGAGTCTTCCGAGCCGCCTTGTTTTACCGAGACGAGCAAGACGAAGCGAGGAGAAAGAAGGGGACGAAGGAGGCGGAGGGTGTTAACTCACGGCCGCACCGGCCCGCAGTGCGCGAAGCTGCACGGTCTCCTTTCGACGGTGCAGCTGGCGCAGCAACGCGCCGGTGTCGTGCGCCATACGAAGTCCCAAAATGAACGTAGTGCAGCCGCACCCGACACGACCATCTGAACGCGACGCGTCCGTCGGTGCAGCGCGGTGCGGTGTGGTGCGCCCCAATTGAATGTGACATAAGAGTCCGATCACCCTTCGAGTCGTATCTCCGTCAAGGCTGTATAAACATACAAACCAAGCCAATTTGTTTTTTCGCCGCTTCGTTAAAGATGCGACTGCATTCCTCGCAGCTATTCACGTGAGCTTTTGGGGGGGTTCTCCTGTTACTGAAAGCTTATATTTGTGTTCTTTTAATCATATCGTTTTGGAACCGTCCTGTCTGCCCAATGTGAGTCTTGCCGCAAGACTAGTGGAATCGAGCATACTACCCTCTTTTCGCATGCTACACATTTTTTGTGGTGTTTCTTTTCACAATGATTTTTTTTTAATGGGGGGTATCTTTTCCATTAGTTTTTTTTTATAAGTTTTGAGAGTTTGTCCTTACACGTAAAGAGTGTATTGCAATCCTCTGAACAAAAAAGAATACCATTGTCAGAGGATTGCAATACACACTTCACGTGTAAGAACAAACATTCAAAACATATACAAAACGTAAATGGAGAAGATATCTGAAAAAAGAAATGAGAAAAGAATCACGAAGAAAAGTTTGTAACATGCGAAGAGAGGGTGGTATACTCGATTCCACTGTCTTGCGGCAAGACTTACATTGGGCAGAGAGGGCGGTGTCTAAACGATAGACTAAAAGAACACAAATATAAGCTTTCAGTAACAGGTGAACTACCCCTAAAAGCGCACGTGAATAGCTGCAAGGGATGCAGGACCATCTTTAACGAAGCGGCGGCAATCAAAAAACACCCGACCGGTTGGGACAGGAGGTAGTCGAGGTCTTTGTCATACAGGGAAGCGACAAAAATGTGAGGGGTCTAGGACTTTTCGGTGTAGGATGGTTCGGTGTAGGACGTTTCGGTGCGGACTTTTCGTTGTACAAACGTATGGCGTACGGACTTCTCGGTGCACGGTGTTTTCGGTGCACGTAATGTTTTGTGCACGAACTTTTTGGTGTAGGACTTTTTGGTGCACGGACATTTTGGTGCACAGACTTTGCAGAGCACGGACATTTCGGAGCACGGCCAATCAAAATCACGAGTTTTTTTTAGTTTTCAATAAACTATTTTATTATTTTAGCAAGAAATTTATTTTTTCGCAGTTTATAATTTTCTAGACTTGGTCATCCATTTACGGCCACTTACTGATATATGACCTAGGTGTCTTTGCTAGACGCAGTACCATCCTGCGTGGGGATTCGAGACTTTTGACGACATGGCTCGTGTGTCGGTGTCTCTTTTCCAACGTACGCACTAGTCGCATCACATGTCTCGAGTAATTTTCAACGTTCTCGAGCTTCTTGCTATTGGGGCCTTTTCTGCACAGATCACCAATAATAAAGCCCACAGATTTACAGAAGGCGCCGAGAACGCGTGTATCGACCCAACGCGTATACACGATGTGATGCGTCTACCCAAATAGCACCCAATGTTGTGCAAACATTTTCAGGGTGTTCTGAATGTTAAGGAACGTTAAAATACCATTCACAAAGTTCGTATGCGAACATTCCCTACTAGTTAAGCTGGTGATTATTCCAGGAACGCTCGTTGGCGAACATTCGTATGCACAATGTTCTCGAAACGTTCCCCTTTGAACATTCATATGCGCAACATTCTCGGAACGTTCGCTTGCGAAGATTCCTAAAATTTTCGGAGTTGAACCTAACTTTACGGAGCTCTCACGTAACCTGTGATTCGAAACACCATCCCCTATATGCCACTTTGTGCCAAAGGTATGCAAATTAAGTGGAGTTTCTGAAAATTTAGCATAAGGTATAAGTTTTATCTTATATGGGTCTGCCGAGGAAGGTGATAGAAGGTGTAGGAGAAAAGCAGCGGTTTCCACAATTTGGTAATGAACTTGGCGCTCACTGCGTATATAGAAAGGCAGTTTTGAATGGACCAGATTTTTAGTATATGAGGTTAAAAACTTTGAAAAAGGTATTTCCCAGTTGAATGTGGGATGCCCTGTGTGTGTCTGTTTTTAAGCTCGGAGTGAGTGATCGGTTGTGTATTGAGCACATTTTAAATGAAACAAATCGACAAGTGACAGGTTTGAGTAAACTGTCATTATACGTGCTTAGGATGGTACGCTGGGAAAGCGGCTAGCATTTGATTGCACCTTCTAAAATCCGTTTCAATTAAAAAATATCACCCTGTCAAGAGCTTTATCATATCCACATATGTTGTGCGGCTCATTAGGGCCTTAGCCCAAGCAAGCCGTATATTGTGGAATCTTTGTAAATAGTCCTCAGAGAATGTTCCCCGAATGTAGCAATGTACCCACGCCACGTTCTGAGGAGATTGAAAGGATGTCCCTGCATAAATTTATAACATTTCAAGAAAGTTACAGAAGTTCTGTGGACGTTCTGAAAACGTTCTTAGAACCTTTCGTTAGGATGTTAGAATGTTGATTTAATGCCCTGGTAATGTTCTATGTCATTCTCAGACCGTTCTAAGAATGTCAATTAGAAAACATTCCCCGAATGTAGCGGTAAGTGCCTGCGCCACATTCTGACAACGTTGATAAAATGTTCTTACGTAAACTTGCAACATTCCAAGACTGTTTCTATGCTCTTTTGAACATTCCCGGAATATTCTCAGAACTAACGTTCTCGTGCTACGTGGGTAGTGCGTACGTTGGAAAAAAGACACCGACAAACGAAACAAAAGTCCATCGTATCCAGTCCTCCCGCAGGATGGTGCTGCGCCTAACAAAGTCACTTAGGTCGTATATGTGTAAGTGACCAA
Organism: Ixodes ricinus; assembly: GCA_037355805.1. Classification (NCBI taxonomy): domain Eukaryota; kingdom Metazoa; phylum Arthropoda; class Arachnida; order Ixodida; family Ixodidae; genus Ixodes; species Ixodes ricinus. Next base: position 25,051 of record JAZHYW010013701.1, on the reverse strand, counting down.
GCCTACAAATTTATAAAGTGCGAAAAAAAAAACATTTCTAGCTGAAACAGTGCTTATTACTACTAGAGAAAAAACATCTCTTGATTTTGATTCACTGTGCACTGAAATGTCTTTGCACCGCAATGTCTGTGCACCGAAATGTCCGCGCACCGAAAGTCCCACACTGAAAAGTCCGTGCACCGAAATGTCCGTGCACCGAAAGGTCCGCACACCGAAAGTCGTGCACCGAAACGTCCTACACCGAAATGTCCGAATCCCCAATGTGAGTCACAAATCCCTTCATTTGCGTAGAAAGGAGGAAGGGTTTCTCGAGAAGGAGATAGGAAGCCTCGGTAGGGGTTTTGACGGATGAGCGTGGCCTTGGACCAGCACGAGGCGCTGTCAAGATTAGCCGGCGCTGCACGCCGGAAGAGAGAATAAACTTGTTGCGAGTTGAACGCTGTCCGTGTCTGACGTGTTTTTTGTGTGTCCCTTGTCACCTTTTGCGTTCGCATACCAAGATAAAGTATAATTATTGTTTTTTACTAGTAACTCGAAAGTGTTTCGTACCAAAATATGTACTGTAACTGACTTCTAAGAAATACTTATCCGCAGTGTTTGTTAAAGAGCCAGTGAAACTTTTCGGAAAATTACACCTTCAGGGCTTCGACTTCAACACAAATATCTAGTCAATTTACTTCATTCAACACCTCTACAGAGGTTACAAATATTCCAACAATTTGTTTGTTCGTTTGGACGATTTACATTCAGGCAAAAAATGAGCAGACGTACTTTTAGAGGCGCAACTCTTAGGCGTCCCGTTTCCGGCTTGAGCGGCGTCGCCGTCGCCGTCGCCGTCGCCGTCGGCGTAACCGCGCGGTGCATCATGGGAAATATCCAATAATGCACCACGCGGAAAGAAGAAGGGGGAGGAGGGAGAGGGAGGGGGGGAGGATGGGTGAGGAGGGAGGAGGAGGGGGGAGGGAGGAGGAGGAGAGGAGGTGGAGGATGAAGGAGGGGAGGAGCGATGATGGGGGAGGGAGGATGCTGGAAGCAGGGGAGGGAGGAGAGAGGAAGGGGAGGAGAAAGAGGGGGAGGGGGAAGGAGGGGGAAGGGGACGAGAAAGTAGGGGTGGAGGAGGTAGAGGAGGAAGAGAGGGGACGGAGGAGGAGGAGGGAAGGATAAAGGAGGAGGAGGAGGGGGGAGAAGGAAGGAGGAGGGAGTAGGAAGGAGTGAGGGAGGATGGAGGAGGGAGGAGGTATATGGTAGGGTGAGGAGTTGTAGGAGGAGGAGGTGGATTTATCTCCCCTCATTGCCCTTCCTCCTCCTCCTCAAGAGCTGCGCTCTAGTTCAGCATTACAGGGAGTTGTAAATAGCTTTCACTTTTATTCATAAATGGTATGAAAAAATTGTTGATCTAGAGATGCACCATATAAATAAAACACTGACGCAAACGAAATTCAAAAGATAATATCCGTTATTTTAAAATTATAGAATCACCGGTCACATGTTCATTTATAACAATTTGGCAGACATCATCTCTCATATTGTTTATTAAGTCAAGTCAAAAATGCATTTTATTTATAGAACAATTGTTAATACAAAGGATGTTATACAGGCAGGGGTCCCAAAGTTTTCAAAGAAAACTGTTGAAGGGACCCCATGGTAATAAACAATGTGTTAGCGACCTATGTTGGCACTTTATGAACGAAATAACAACATTGTGAGTATAAAATAGAACAACGTTATACAAAGCAAAAAGAAAACTCTCGGTAAACAAACATGAACGAACTGAATAGATAAAAGAGATTAGCTATACAGTAACAATGAGATATGATACAAATGTGATCATAAATCGAAACAAAAAGTATGAAAAGGAAAATAAGATAACAATGTGATGCACAGTCATAAGAAACAGTGAAATCATGTTATGAATCGTGTAGATTGTATATGTATACGCAATGATTTTTGAACATATGAAAAGATGACATTGCTGTTAGTATTTGTGGGAGCGAGTTCCATATTTTGGTTGCAATGTAAGTGAATGTGAATGCGCCATAGTTAGTTCTTATGGGTGGTACCGTCAGTGACGTTTGAAAATGAGAGCGGAAAGGATACGCGGCGTCTTGATGAGTCAATTTGATCGATGAACAGGTTGTGTGGTTGTTTAGAAAATTAAATGTTAACAAGGCTATCCGATATTCGATGCACTGATGAACTGGTAAAATATTTAGTAAAGGGTATGCAAAATTAGTGTTTTCGCGTCTGTTAGTAAAAAGCATTGCTCGCAGGGCTGTATTTTGAGCTGTTTCTAACGGTTTTAGTGTGTTTTTGTATGTCAGTCCATAAACAGATAATCCGTACAATATATGACTATGAATGAAGGAATGATAAATTACTAGCAGGGTTTTTATGGGAAATATATGACGTAATTTATATAAAATGGGGATATTTCTATATATCGCGTTAGTAGTATTTTTTACGTGTTGATGCCATGTTAATTGGTAGTCTAGGGTTAGTCCTAAAAACTTGGTTTCATACACTCGTGTTAAATTAATATTTGCAAATCTTAATAAGGGAGTGTCTAGTATTTGCTTATTTTTTGCACAAAATATAATATAATGTGTTTTTGTTACATTCGGTACTAACTTGTTATAAGTAAGCCAATTTTCTAGCTTTTCTAAAGTAGTGTTAGCTTCTTCATAAAGTTCTGTGACGTTAGAGTTAGATAAGAAAATATTAGTGTCATCGGCGTAAAGAACGCAATCTTGTTTCAAATAACCTGCCAAATCATTTATAAATACAACAAAAAGAAAGGGACCTAGAATTGAGCCTTGAGGAACCCCAATGGAAATAGATTTTGTGGTTGACACTGTGCCTGATAAGTTGACAAATTGATTCCTGTTAGCAAGGTAACTTTTGATTAGATTGAGGGGCCCACCGCGAACTCCGTATGCACTTAGTTTCTGTATTAAAAGGTTATGATTAAGCAAATCAAAAGCTTTTGATAAGTCAACAAAAATGCCCATAGTTAATAATTTCATTTCTATATTTTGCTTTGTCCTTTCAACCATATTAAGTAAAGCAAGTTCAGTAGATCTTCCTTTGATATATCCATATTGTGAGGGAGTTATTAAATTGTTTTCAGAAAAGAACTTGTTCAGTCGTTTTAGTAGTAGTTTTTCGATTACTTTAGTAAGAACAGGAAGAATCGCAATTGGTCGGTAGTTCTCCGGTTTTAGCCTGTCCCCCTTTTTAAATATGGGGATAACTTTAGCAATTTTGAGTGCATCAGGGTAAGTGTTAGTCGTAAAAATTGTGTTTATGATGTCGCTCAAAGGGTACGCAATGATGGGGCTGCAATGTTTTAACATTATAGTGTTTATTCCATCATATCCCGATGACGATGTATTTTTTAGTGTATTAATGATTTCACAAACTTCGTTTGGGTCAACTGGATGAAGAAAGAAAGTTTTATCATTTCGAACTATGCTTGGAGCGTCATTGGCTGAATTAGGGAATGGAAGGTACTGTATATTTGTGTCGATCGTTGTGAAGTAGTCATTTAATGAATTAGCAATTTCCTGTTTGTTTGTAATTATGCCTTGATTAGTGCTTAAGGCTGACACGGTCGGTTCAGCAGCTTTGTTATTCAGTGCAGAGTTAATTATTTTCCAGGACTCTCTAGGATTATTAGAAGTCTTGGCGAGCTTGTTATAGAAGTACTGTTGTTTAGCTGTGTTAATTGTTTTTTTAAATAACATTATACAACTTGTACTTATTTTGGAGGCTTTGGTTAAAGGGATTGTGTTTTAGTTTTCTGAACATGTTATTTTTATGATTGATGGACCGTTGTAGCCCACTTGTTAGCCACGGATTTTTCTTGACGGATCGGCGAGATCGAATTTTAGTTTTGGTACCTTGCTGGATGGAAGCTTTGAAGGTTGTTAAAAAAATTTCTAGCTTTATGTTAGCTGCAGGTTCTTGGTAGACTGTCTCCCATGTCTTCGTCTCTAGTATATTTAGTATTAACGGGTAATCGTAAAACTGAATTGTTTCTGTTAATTGTTTAGATTTATTATGTGCCTTGGAAACAGCGAAAATGGGTGTGTGATCTGTTATGTCAGAAGCGATGGTGCCAATTGTGAAATCAGGTGAATGATAAGAAGTGATTATGTGGTCTAAAATGCTGTGTCTTGTGTCACCAAATCGGGTAGTTGCTGTCAAACATTGTTCCATTCCATGACCGGCAAGTGAATCTAGGTATCTGTAAGTTAGCGATGTATCAGCTGAAGTGTCGATGTTTATGTCACCCATGATAAGAACGTCGGAACTCGTGGTTGAAATGTTATTAAAAGTGTTGTTCAAGGTGAATAAAAAATCTTCGACTTCGTTATTCGGTGAACGGTAGATGACACCAATAATTGTGTTCTTTCTTTTGTGAGGAATTAGGCTAGTCGATGTAGGGTCTGGTAGAATTTCGATAAATAATGATTCACATAGACTAGTTGTAATCTTAATATCATCTCGTAGCTTGAATGGAAGTGTGTTTTTAATGTAAAGTGCAACTCCGCCGTGCAATGAAGACGAGAATGTTGCACTTTGCGTGTGACGATGACTGTATAGTGCATTATAGCCGGGTATATTAAAGTTATTACTCGTATTATTGCTAAGCCAAGTCTCAGAGAGTGCAATGAAATGAAAATCATGTTTGAGTGTTGATAATAAGCACAGCAAGTCGTCAAAATGACTGCGTAAGCTTCTGATGTTCAGATGAATGACCGACAACTCTGATGATGCAGATGTCTGTGTATAAAAAAGGCTTGGTTCAATCAAGGATGCATTCATGGCAGAAACAGGAAAAACAGAAAGTAGCACTAAACACTTTGAAGTTATACGAAAACGCTCAGGTCATCCTGAGAAACAATCTTATATACAGTGCTCCCATTGGTTTTCCTGGCCTTGATCACGCATTGGTCGGTCCACAAGTACAACCATTGTTTTTCCTTTTAAGGTGTAGGGCCTCCGAAAACAGCTTCTTGTTTATCGGAGAAAGATGATCGTTAAAAAAGATATGATTGGGTTGCTCTTGCAAGTTCAAGTCCTTTGTGGTTAGGCGCGCACGGCGTGCTTTCTTTTGAAAGTCATTCTTGACATTCCTTGAGATGAATTTAGCGATTATGTTTTGTGCGTTTGGTTGGCTTGGAGTGGGAACTCGATGGACGATGTCTATGTCAGTCTGAGCGATGGGGCAGTTAATACTTTCTCCAATGTTAGTCAGAAGCACTCCGAGATCTTCGTTCGGGTTGTTGGGCACACCCCGGATTTCAAGGTTGTTTAAACGGGAGTACTGTTCTAGTTGAGCAACTTGTTTTTTTAGTGAGGTGTTGTTCGTCTCCAGCTGCTGATTGGTCTGTATCAATTGTGTGTTATTTTTCTTCAGGGTTTCACAGTTTAATTTCAGTTCCTCGACATCCTTGTTCATGAAGGTCAGACTATTTTGGGCCTCGAGCAGCTCTTTCCTCAAAGTGCGGAACTGTTCGCTGTTGGCCAGCTCAAGTTCTTTTCTTAATTTTTTTGCAAATTCAGCCTGTTGATTTTTCAGTTCAGCCTTGAGTTCACCAATTTCTTTCGCTAGTTCCTGGTTAGTAGGCATACTGTATGACACCGCACACTAACAGCTAGAGAGGCGATCCAAGCAGCTGCTACAAGTGTTTTGTTGGAAATAAAACGCCTTGCACGTACCTGTTAAATGTAAACGCAGGGTTTTAGTTGCAGCAGCGTTGTTGTTGGCTGCCAAGATCGCCTCTCTATGCCTTCACAGCCGCTGCCGTCTTGCTTTTGAAGGCCGCTGGCGCCGGATGTTGTCCTCGCCGGAAGCAGGGGTGGTTGTACTGCACGTGGCGGAGCCAACGATGACGGGCAGATCTCGGGAAGATGATGGGCCGGTGATACGATGTCGTCCTGTTAAATGTAAACGCAGGGTTTTAGTTGCAGCAGCGTTGTTGTTGGCTGCCAAGATCGCCTCTCTATATCAAGCATAAACGTTTCTCAGGATTCGACACATAGTTTAAGCCCACACTGATTCCGATAAACATTTATAACAGTGTACAACATATTATTAAAACTCTTCCCAACACTTCCCCCAGAAAAAAAAAATTTTCCAGGCGATTAAATATTGTGTCAGAAGACTGCCCAATCAATATTTTGCTAAAGAGTCACATATATTCTTAATAAAAAAAAGAAAAAACGCAAATGCTCGAAACCGAAACATGAGCACGGAGTTAGTGGCCGCGACATGTGGACTGCGGAGGAGCAAGAAATGTAGAGGAGCAGAGAGTTGCCGGAAGTCACGTGGATACATCCGACCGCGTTTCTATTTTCCTTCATTTCTTGGGCCTTGCGAAGCAGACCAAAAGCACGCAATCGTCAAATGCTTCGTGCTCGACATTTGCGCGTTTTTCCAGCTCTTACCAATTCGTGTTCGTAAGACGAGCGATGTCTTCAGCCAGGAGAAGGCGGGACGACTCGGCGATGTCTTCGTGCGAATCAGCTTGGTAGACGGTCGTGTCGTACGGAAAAAATCCTAAATGTCTTGATCGGCAAAAACGTTCTCTTTCGAAGCTAGACAGACTCGCCGGTACCGCAAACGACAGTTCTGAAGTAGAGGTCTTACGCCCGTCGTCCGCCGCCATCGCTTATTCCGCTTCGTCCAGCCGGCGAGTCCAGTGATAAAACACCATGTTGAGAATTACGCAGTATATGTACTTCCGGCGCTCTGTGCAACTTTTTTTTTTGCAATAAAAGTATATGCAGTTGCTTAGAAGCTACAAAAATGAGGTTTTATATCTTTTTTCTATTTTAATTTTGAGTGTGTGCGTTCGATGACCCACAACTTTGATTATATTTGGTACGTGTGTCTCAATGGCACGTGACCACGGAGAAAAGAGTGAGCTCAACTCAAACCGGCCAGTTCTTGATCGACAGTTTTCGGGAGGAAAAAAAACGAATTTTGAGCCGCGAATTGTGTTTCGGGTAGCTGGGCTCTCATATGTCGTGAACAAGTATAAACCTTGGCGAGTAAAAATACCCTGTCAATGTCCCTGCAAGTACCGAATATTTTGTTTCGTATTGCACTGTTACACGTAATTTCTTAAGATTCGCAAAATGGGGGAAGACAAAGGGAATAAAAACTATTAGCAATTCCAAAAAGCCACGACGTACTACTGCTTTTTGCTTTTTACGTTAGTTATAAATGCCCGGTTTTGCTGCTTGTTATGGTTTTCTCCCGGTACAATTTTTAAATGTTTTTCCTTTAAGAACCTGCACCATGAAGATTTTAGTCCGTCGCCTTTTGAAAGCGATAAAATAATGCGATGCTCAGTTCAGGTTATTTTGGAGAGGGGTCTCGAGTTCTGTTGAGGAACTCCTTGAGCCAGCGGAGCTGGATAGGCCGTCTTTGTGTAAACAAACTTGTTTTATGCAAAAGGCACCCCGGAGGAGCAGGATAGAGTTCACCTAGGTTATTTTTATTAACAACTGAACAAAACGAATTGCAAATGCTCTGTTACTTTTTTATAAAACGTATTGGCAACGATGGAGGGGTTAGCTTAAGACGATCATGGAGCGTTATGAAATTCCTAATTTTTGCCAGATCGCTCGAACTTTAACATCAAAATCTTATGACTCGGAGTACACATTCACATGCCCCGTCTACAACCCTGCCCGTTTCTATCCGGATCAGCATTGTACTGGAGTGTTGTCGCGTATCAGAACTGCGTGATGAACGTTAAAAAACCCAAGGCTAGCAGTTGCGGTAACCGGACAAAAGCTCACCGGACAGAAGCTGACAGGAAAGAAGCTCACTGGAAAAAAGCTGACCCGTTTTTACGAAGACCCGGACAAAAGCTCGCCTCAATATTATTTTTTTTTTCATTGCTATTAGGGCGAAACATGGGCTGGGATAACGTGCGGACGCGATGAACATTGCAACCATTTTTAGGAGAACTGGCGCCCCATCCCATGCATAGGTGTCGACAGATAAGCCATAACAGCTATAAAAGCAACGATTTGGGACCAAAATTTAGGTCACCGAAACTGAGTGGAGCAGAAAAGATCAAGCTTGCTTGAGTGAAGGTATGCCGGAGCACCCTCGTCCGATGCCGACAGAAGCTTCGTGAACCGAAGTTTTTGAACCTGAAGAGTGACCGAAGAAGCGAAGTCAATCTTCGGTGACCTCGCTTTTTCATTGTACTTATGTCACGCTAAACGCTCACATAAAGGTTAGGCACAATGTCTCTTCATTACTAATGCATGGGTTTTCTTAGGGTTCAGGGTAATATTTTAAGTGAATGGCTAAGCAAATTCAATAGTTTCGTCATGGTGCGTCGTAAATGTGTTTGAAATCAAGGATTATCTCAGAATTATGTGAAAGGGAAACTGAAGCAAAACTGTAATATACAAACCATTGAGTGGCGAATTTAAAAAAAATATTTTGAAGGAACGGGGATTGGGCTTTTGGACAAGTGGAAGACAGATGAACAATTTAGAAAGCTGCACGAGATTTCGGATAGGCTGGCATTTCTTCCACTACAGCGTGTGCCCAAAGGACTAACCTACGTCAGGGAAAAGTCTGCCGGTGACATTGGCGACCTCCTGAACTACTTTGATTACGCGTTTGTCAACGGCCCCTTCCGTTATGCTTTTGCTCCTGCGGCGGCATCCAGAGCGAATATTTTCCTTTGCCTGACTTTGCGCCGACGACGACCGGAGGAATATGTACGACGCCGCTTTTTAAGATAAAGACCGGACGAACAACGACTGCGAACGATGGAATACCGGGTTCCAGAAGCTGGTCGGCCAGGGCCATCCAAGCGTCTGGAGGCTGACTGGGTGCCTACAACAAAATCAGGCGCTCGTTGCCACGGCATTTACACAAACCCGGAAAGGTGAGCCCCCAGTGGAGCGGGTGCGAAAAACCACTTTGCGCCTGCAGAATCGTCTGAAAAATATTTGCGAGGCATTCTAGGTACACCGAGATCTACCGAGACTGCTGGAGCTAGTAAAGGACTGCATTCGCTTCTAACCTAATTCATAAATAAACTTGTTTTTACTCTAATCAACAAACCATGCGCCTGTCAGATTTGATTTATCGTTGCATTTTAGTGTCACCCGCATGCACCTAAGTTGTCCGCACTCGTGGTAGTAAGATCAACATAAAATTTTCTCCTGGTGAGCTTTTGTCGGGTGAGCTTTTGTCCGGTGAGCTTCTGTCCGGTGAGCTCTTGTCCAGTGAGCTTTGGTCCGGTATTCAGCAGTTACACTGCACTGGCAAAATTTCTCATCTACAGCAAAAATACCTGACACCTATTGGGGCTGACTAAACTCCAACTGTGTAAGCTGAAAAACAAAATTACTTTTAACCCGTCTGCATTAATGCACGCAGTCGAGACATAGGCGTAGATTAGTTGAAGCTTAGAAATAATACAATGTTCGTTAGAAGGAATACAACGAAAATATCAAACAAAAGTTTAGCCTGCTGTTCACCGAAGCGCGGGAACTAAACGAAAAAGCTGAACCAAAATGTTGTTTTTTTGTTGAAAAAACATAATTGCAAATAATGCTTTATCAAATATAAACCTATACGGTCATTGCTCGTTAATGCGGACGCCTCCGCTCCCAACAAAAAATGTCCGTTGTGTGAGTCGTTCATAATAACGAACCATGGTCAAAACATACACATCAACAAGCGTAGAAGGTTGCTCCTTCTCGCCCCTCTTCTCCAACCCAAGCAGCTGGACAAGAGGGAAGGAGGAACTCATATCGCACCCTCTTGTTCGTCCTAGACGTCGCTTTCTCCACCGAAGAATCTTAGCCTGTCACTCAAATTTGTTTTACAAAAGCGGCATTCTTCTTTCCCCCGCCCGTGTCTTCGACAGCGCCGCGCGCACCTAGTGAGTCACGTGTCTCCCTCCGACGTGCTGATTTGCTCGCTTGGACCGTAGCCTTTACCGTTTGCCAAGTTACAGTGCAACGGAGTAGTGGAGAAATCAGTGTTGGACAAAATACTCGATAAAAGTATTTAAGTTAAGTTACTAAATACCTGCATCATAAAGTATTTAAAATACTACTCAAGTTACTTTCACTGTAAGGTATCTTGAATAGAGTACAAATACTTAGAAATGTAATTCAATTACTTTTGAGGATACTTCCGCATTGCATAATATGAATCGACGTCAGGGACAAACACAATTATACAGTTGCGCAAATCTGGTTTACCCGAATGGTTTATTAGCACGCAACAGCACAAAAAGAGACAAAAAAAAACCATAGGGTTATTTTATGCAGTCCAACTATAAGGAGCAGGATATCAGTGATACATGTTACAAAACATTTCCGGGGAAAAAAATAAAAAAGATCGCTTCAGCTATAGTGACATCGCTGAATATTACGTCCTGTGGCGCACCTTAGACGCATCGTTTCACTTCAGTCCATAAATCCCTGTATAGGGAGTTCACTATAAACGAACTTGGGATACGGAAATGAGTGAATGGATGACAAAGAGAGCCCACATAAGAGCCACAGCACTGGTAGCACCTTCCTCAATTACGATGCGTTCAGAAAGGTACTCAACGTTGGGGGACGTTTTGTTGGCATTTTGAGAGGTCATCCTGATCGTAGTTCGTTTCCTGTCGTGTTCTCTGCTTATCAGTGTTCTCTTTCAGACAGTGTTCGTGAAAACAATAAATGCCGAATTGACAAAAAAATCTCGACGCTTTGTTGTGGAGAAGTCAAATATACAAGCTAGAAAAAGTGTCTTATTTTTGTGTCCACTTCTCATTTTCTTCTATTTGTTATTTTCTTAACACTGAAGTCTGCATTGTTCTGATGGGTTTTTTCCCGTTCTGCGTTACGCCTCAGTGTGGTGATCGTCACTTCCGTACAACAACCCCCTTTGTTTGATGTTTTTGGGGAAACTCTGGGAAACAAAAGGAGCCTTTGGGACGACGAGGGAAACCTTCATTGTACAAACTTCCTGGTAAACCAAGTGTCACAATTGGCAAAAAAAAATCTTTTCACGAGCTCAATCAAAGTCACCTTAGCTTATCGCAGCTAACAACAAAATTTGGTTGGGCACAAAACAATGTTCAAGATTGCTCATGCCACGCCCACGCCACTTCATACCAAAAAACTCGGAAAATGGCGGAACGTCAAAAATATATTTGAGATAATGAGTACAAGATACCCAGAAATGTAAGTAAAGCACAGTATCAAATACTCTCGATTAAAATTATTTACAAGACGCCAAGATTCCCAAAAGGTATTTCAAATACAGCATCTTGAGTAGAGTATTTGAGATAGGCACACGTCTGGGAGAAATTAGCTTTGTGGGTCCAGAGCCTCTCTACCGTTCCTCAAACAGTGGCGAGGTCTACACCGAGGTGATCTAGCTGCTTTAGAGTTCAATTTTCTTTATTCCCGGTTGTAGGCCACATACAATCTCGAGCAACAATCGACTGCAAGCGGTAATGACCTATTTTACGTAAAATACAAAGCACACATATTTTTTTGCCTAGTAGTTCTTATCCCAATACCCGCAACAAACGTCCGAGTATACGCTGTGACTTCTCAGGTTCACTGATATCTCGGGGGAGTTTTCGGACCTTCTGCATTTTTAGGCTGGGGTACTGGCGTCCATAATACCGAGACAAAAATGACTGTATCTTCCCCATTCGTCCCCAAAATAGCTGTTCATAATCCAGACTGCCGGTTTCCATTTTCGCAGGGAATAATTTCATGGGGAAAGATCGGCCGCCAAACTTTTCGTCCCGTGTCTTTATCAATGGGACCGATATTAACGAGACATGACTGTATTTAGGTTATTTGGTCTTTTTTCTACAAAAAAACAAGAATACGAGGTAGCTTTTGTGTATAGTTATGCACTGACATATTTCATGAAATAGGGCTTAGCCGCCTAAGTGGTACAACTGACCGTTTCAAGCTTGAGCCAGCTTGGGCAGCCGAGGAAAGTTTCCCCGGGCATTTCACCGTTTGGAACAATCATGGACCAAGCTCGCCCCAGCCTGGCTACACGGCCTGGCGGTGCATTGGGAGCTCCTTGTCTAGCCAAGCTTGGCTCTACGGCGTAATCTGCAGCCAGGGCCAGGCTGCCAATTCAGTCGTCAGCCAAGCTTGACCAAATCGGTGTATAATGCAGTGTGGGCCAGGGTCGGAGTTCAGTGCACGGTCACTCAATCTTGACTGATAAGTGGTAATTAAGAACTACACCCAGGGTGGCATACGCCGTCATTCAAATTATGGTTTTGACCGATATGAGCTGGGCGATTGATAGAGCAAGTCGTCTGCTTTTTGAACAGGGGTTGCGGGAACGTCAGAACGACGCCGTGATCTGATTTGCTTTGATTGGAAGAATAGTGGGCAGACCTCAATGCTCAGATGCCTTGAGGTCTACCCACTATTTTTTTTTTCAATCAGTCATTAAGAGCTCGGCGTTTTGACATCATCGCAACCCCTGTGCAAGAAGCAGACGAACTAGCGCTCCGCATTGGTCGATTAACCTATCAATTAATGCATTAATCGCGATTAAATTTTTAACCCTTTAGTCCGTAAAGTTTTCACGAACCAAAAGAAAATAAAAATTAGACGCTTTCCCAACGCACACGTAGACGAGTACACCTGTGTCCAGGGAAACCTTTAATAATACAAACTAACCTTATATTAATGCGAAAGCATTAACTATCCCATGGAGTGGAGCCGGCGGCGTCTGTGACCGAAAAAAAAACGCGAAAAAAATACCCATTCTTTTTGCGTCTGAGCAAAACGTCTCCTAGATAGCCATTGGCTGCCGCTTCCACGAGAGCGCGCCGCTCGGCCGCGGCTCTCGTGTCAGGCGTTGCCGGAGGGGGTGGGGGCTGCGGCCGCTTCTGCTCCTCTCGGCGCCGAGGAACATGGCGGCGCCTGAGGCATCTAAATCGTCGGCGGCCGAAACCTCGGCAGTAGCGAAACGTTGTCGTCCACACCAGCACACCGCAGACGAACTAAGGGATCGGGAGAACCACATTCATGCTTTCGAATTCACGACTTCTAAGAATTGCTTAGGTGTCCTCAATATTTTTTTTCACGTGCCCAAAAACAATCAGCAGGTCTTCTTTTTGGTGCACATAGTCAATGAGGAGCAAAACAAACCAAAAACAAATTTGAAGGTTTGAGACACAAACCGACATAAAACACACAAATATTTACAATTGGGCAATAAGCACTTTCACTGGCTTCACGAACACCATAATATCACTGAATATATCGATGTCGGAATTTTCAATATTGTTAAATAGCGATTGTGTCTGTGACAAAGGAGAGCGTTAACAGACAATGGTAACGCTGAAAGTACTATGATTTCTAGAGGAACGGGAAGGAGCATGAATATTCACATCGCGTAAAAGCGAACCAATGTCTAGTGCGCTATTTACAATAGTGTACTAGGAAAACTAAATCGCGCTCTGCTCTTCTATCGGACAAAGGTATCAGCAAAACCTTACTAAGCAGAAAAGTATATTTAAAATAAAAAACGACGCTGGAAATAGCGATCGTAAACAGTACCTATTAGCCTCTGTTGCACATTTTCAATGGTCATTGGCTGCGTTTTCGATAACCAATTCCACACCACAGAACCTTACTCAAGCCTAGACTTAACTAGGGCAAAAAACAAACAAATAATGGAGGTCGGATTCCTAAACTGCTAAGTAATAAAAGATATGACAACCAACATGTTTGTCACCCAACCAACAATAAACGACACGTGAGCTGTAAACCTGAATGCATTGTCAAACATGGTTAAAATCACGCACAAAGAGACGAGGACAAACGAGAAAGGAACACAGAACACAGACAGGCGCGCACTCACAACTCTGGTATATTAAGTGAAGAAAAGAAAGATGAAGCACAATTTTTTACAGGGGACAACGGCACCAGGGGGTAAACAGTTCAGTCGCAGTCAAATGTTCGCAAGAAGGCAACTTCTTTTCGCTTAAAGCGAAGAAGAAGTTGCCTTCTTGCGCTTCTGTGTACCCCCTGGTGCCGTTGTCCCCTGTAAAAAATTGTGCTTCATCTTTCTTTTCTTCACTTAATATACCAGAGTTGTGAGTGCGCGCCTGTCTGTGTTCTGTGTTCCTTTCTCGTTGGTCCTCGTCTCTTTGTGTGCGATTTTTAACCATGTTCAACGTTTACCAACTCGCCCAGCTTACTACTCTTCTATGCATTGTCAAGATACAGGCCAATATATTTTACAACAGATGCACGTTTAGAATCAAGTGTAGGAACGACATTTGTAACTCAAGACAAGTGCACAATGTTACACGTGTCCCGGCCACTTCAACGCCGTGCGAGAGTCCATTTAGTTCAGCAGAGAATATTGTGAACAATCAAAGGAGGTCGTTCTTGCCGGAAAATATCAACGAACCTCTGCTTCATGCAGCTGAAGTAATAACCTGTGAGTGTGAGTGTCTTCGAACTGCTCTTAACTACACAACCATATTGATTCATAATCTAAGTTGTATATTGCGCCGTTTATCGCATATCCAGCAAAAGCAAAAACAAAAACTAATTTCGGATTGTTTATAATATTGTGTATTGAAATAAACAAGCCCGATATGAAATAAACAAGCCCGACTAATCGATTAAGTAATCGATTAAAGCGCGGCGATTAATCGGGTTAAAACTTTCAATCAACGCCCAGCCCTAGATTTTGAGGCATATACCCAAACATTGTCCCTAAATTTTGCTGCAGTGCTCAGAAAACACTGGATGCCAATTTGAGCCAGATTTAGTGCTTCACGAATAATAAAGCTGGTCAGTAATTTTCTCGGAATACATGCACAGTAGATTGACAGTTGAAAATATGCGCGAGCTGCTGTATTTATGTTGTGGTGCGCACCATAAAAAAGGAGGGGGGGGGGGCTACGAGAGGCATAAGGGCCCTGGTTGCCGGATGGCCTAGCTACGCCATTGGGTGGGAGGAGGTTCCCAGCTAGCACATGTTGGCCAGCGCTGGGCCTACGTCGGCCAGTGCCGGGGTTTTCATGGCGGGATGGCCTGACTGGCCAGCGGCACCGTGAAGTCCCATGCAGTGGCCGATATTGGCCTTATGCTGTTTACGCCGGCTGGTCTCGTTAACGAAAGTTGATCACTGGCCGACATCGGTTTCTTGCTGTATTTTCTGAACAGTCTCGCCGTTGAAGTCCCGGGCAGCTACTGGTGGACATAGATTTTTTGCTGTATTTTCGGGTAAGTAACGCCCTGAAAGTCCTGGCTTCTGGCCGTCATCGGTTTCTTGCAGGGTTGCCGGGTAGGTTCTAGCTTAAACCGCCAAGTGCCAGAAGGTGTAGCCCAAAACTAGCCAAATGCAAAAGATTTATTTAGCCCAAAAGTAGCCATATCTAATATATCTGCAGAGCCCAAAAATCGTGCGCTCGAATGTGCGTGCTCAAAGCAAAGGCACGGTGTCTGCATATCGAGGGTCAGAAGCAGTTTTCAAGATCTACAACATCTTGAAATGTACTAAAAATTGTATTTCAAACGCAAAAAGAACCAAAATTTTCCACGCGCATTTTCTACAGTCACAAAGTTATTAAACACTCGCTCGTGCTCAGCTGACACGCTTCATACTTGATTTCCGTATTAAAACGGGAAAAAAACATTCTTCACTAGGGTTTATATCCTTACATAACTTGTTCTTTCCAAGGAAAGCAAACTTTACATAGAGAATGTTTTGAAGAGTTCGAAAGGACATCCTGTTCTTTAAATCTGACTTCGTGAGGGACACGTGCACTCTTAAAAAAAGCTAGTAGTATTTACTAGGTAAGAGCTAGTAACCGCTTGTCACATATGTTACTAGGTACCTAGTAACCTTAGGTAGTAACGGTCAAGCTAGTAACGGTTACTAGGTCAAGAAGCTAGTAACTGTTACTAGCCTCAAAGTAGAATCCATGTATTTTACTACCTCTAGCTAGTAACTTGCGATACCTCCCGACGGAAGACAGGAAACGCAACTAGTCACGTGATTTCCGGTGGAAAAAAAGTATGGGGTTATGCCACTTACCACCAGGTGGCAGGCGCAACAAAAATTGAAACTGGAAATGAGTAATCCAGGTGGCGCTAGTCACCATCCAATTAAACGTACACAAAAAGGAAGCCGATTATTTATTGTTTATTTTAATTCTTCCACATTTGCAAGTAGATACATATAAACATGCACACCCACATTTTTAGCACACAATCGACACAACGCATTCAACACAAACACACGCTTACTTAATCACTCTAATCGCTAACTTACGTGTGGGGGCAGGGGGATCGAACCCAGGAGGTTCCCAGCGCAAGCTTTCGAGCTGAGACGCGTTAGCCCACTCGGCCACTCCCTCCCCGATAACTTCCTTGACTGCCTTTAAGTATTTTATACTGACCATTTGAGTGCACAAACTTGTCGTCGTGTATCAGCACGTCAGTTCTTCGCAGTCGCTAGGTCAGTTGGGCGACGAGGCAAACCGCATGAAAGCGACGGGAACAAGCGGCCAAGGCGATGAGCGACGTTTCCTAGAAATTAAAAAAACCGAGCGACGCGACGGGTGACCGTGAGAAATCGCCGTCGCTCGTCGCTGTCTCCGTCGATCGTCTCGTCGCTCGCTAAATCGATTACATGTGGTTCAGCCTTTAAAACGAATGCGGTCGCCGTCGGCGAGAGAATGCTTTCTTGCCGTCTCCCGCGGCAAACGAAGGCTGTAATTGACGGGGAGTACGACGGCAGCTGTACTCCTTTCGCGTGCTGCGCTACAAAAATGCATGCAAAATTAATACCGCGTGCAGCTCGCATCTTAATTTTTGTAGTACACTGACGAATGCTCGCGTTTTTGGGGAAGATATAAGCAAATTCAGAAAGACTCGTAGAATGCAAAACAGTTTTTTTTCCATTAGTCCCAAAGCTACATACACTATTTACGACGCACATCAACGGTTGTGACAGTGCACTGTCACGACCGAAGACAGCTCAATCAGAATCATTCAACCACCGAGCACACACAAACCGTGAAGCAGTTCTCAGTGTCAAGTAGGAGGAGGCGGAGAAAAGCTTCTTGGACGACGAAACCCAATCCAGTGACAGCGGCACCGGCTCGTTAGAACTATCCTCGGAGCAGTCCAGGGGCCCTATGTTGCACGTTTTGGACTCCCACGGCGACTACGGAGAAGGAAGTGACGTCAACAACGCAGCAAATGCAGATTGGATGTTGAGCTGATCTCTCATCAATCAACATCCAATCTGAATTTGCTGCGTTGTTGACGTCACTTCCTTCTCCCTAGTCGCCGTCGGAGTCCAAAACGTGCAACATAGGGCACCAGGTCCACGCACACACTCGCCCCGTCGAGCGCACGAACGTTAACTATGCACTCCAACACGGGAACACGAGAACTGCACACGACACAAGGCAAAAACGGCATGTTCACATCGGAGAAATTAGCGCCTTGCGAACTCCGACTGGCCCCAACTTGCTTGTCGTACAATGTTGCCAAGCGTCTCTTGTGAAAGAAAAACATATGTTTTAAACAAATACAAAAATAAAAAAATATAAAAAACAGAATAAACTTTTCTTGTTTTCGGAAACGTTTTTAGTATGTGCTACGTGGCTATTTTCATCCCAGTTAAAACCAAAATGAAAATATAAACGCTCACAAACGAATGCAAACGAGAAGGAAAGTAAGTAAGCCGCATGGCCATTGCATCAACAATGGCTCTTGCGCTCGCTGCAGCCAACGTTACTGTGGGGGTGTCGCGAACCGGCCGAGGTTCGAGTTCGACCAGGTTCGAATTTTTTCGAACTTTTAGTGGAAAATTCGACGAGCCTTGTATTGAGGTTCGACTCGTGCGCGCATGCGCGACAGGCTGGCCAGTTGACTTCGGATCTGGATGATGATGGCTAAGGGACGAATTAAGGGCAGCGTTGATTGGTTATTTTTAGGGGTGTGCAAATATTCGAAATTTCGAATACGAATCGAATATTTTCTTTATTCGAGACGTATTCGATTCGAAAATTGCATATTCGGAAGTTCCCCAATACTAGGTCAAAGCCGAATATTCGGGGAAAACGGCGAATATTCGAGCAAGTAACGAATAACCTGCCTGCCACGCATTCCCCTATGAATGTGTCTATTCACTGAGAAGAGGCGATTCACGGAGCAGACCAATTGTGCACTGCGTGCGTTATAGGTCGGCTCCGTTTCTATCTGTCCGATGGCCTCAAACAGGATCAGTTTCGGTTCATTTTCACCAAGCCCTTTGCTGTGTGACACTTTTATAACGATATGTGATGTAATTGCGCGTTCTATAAATTGATACAATGAAATAAACCTCGAGGGTGAAATAGAAATATAAAATAAATCTCGAGAGCGTAATCTAATATAAATGTTTAAAAAAAGGCTATGTGCGAGCAGAACATTTCATCGCCAATGACAACAACTCCTGCCGCTCGCCCAGGTTCGAGTTCGACCAAGTTCGACTTTTTCAGAACCTTCAACGTGATGTTTGACAAAGGTTCGACTGAAATCCAACTTTTGTGCGCATGCGCGAAAAAAAAAAAACTAGTTGACTTTACTTGGCGTAGGAAAAGTGCAATATTTGTTGGGTTTATTAGCATCATTGGTTCCCATTATTAACAAACGAAAGCGTTAAAAGCGCATAGTTTCTCTTTCATATCGTGTAAACATTGGTTATCATTTTATAAAATATAACATAAAGTACTTTAAAATTTATTTGTTTCCCTAAAATTCGAAATATTCGTGTAGCAGCCGGGCAACACTGCTCCATATGTCGAACTTCTTCGAACTTTAGTGAAAGTTTGCAGGTTTCCCGAGTGAAAGGTCTTTCAACTGGCAGAAATGTTGTGACGGCGCGTAGGGAGCGCTTACTTTCTGAACACGTCGAGCACTTAATTTTCCTACACGATAATTTGTAATGATAGCAGTACTAGAAGTATCTTTGGCCAACTGCAACAAAGTAAAATGCAGTTGCATTGGTTTAATTTAAAAAGGCAATAAAACCTACTGTTACGTCTTGTTTTGCAATTCTTTATTACTAGACATATATTCGATATTCGATTCGATATTCGAAGCCCGTTTTTTGTCTTATTCGTATTCGATTCGTATTCGAAAATTTCAATATTCGCACACCCCTAGTTATTTCATTTAATACAGTACAAAAACAAATAAGTTATTAACTTCCTCAGTGATTACAATTGGTTTCTTTTAATTGCAACTGTTTATAAAATAAGTAAACAATTTTCATAAAAAAAGTTCTCCAAACTTAGACACGCTTGTATAATAGGTCTGGCCACACTGCCCACAATGTCGAACCGGTCGAATCTGGTGAAAAGGTCGAAGGTTCGTCGAACCGGTTCGACCCAGTCGAACCCCGAAAGTTCGACCTAAAAATCTGGTTCGACAAAAGTTCGCGACACCCCTAGTTACTAGAGGAGCTCAGTTAGGAAACTCGCTTCTTCGACGCGGTCCCATTTCGTAGCGCTCACGAGAGAGGGCGCTGTAGTCGCAGTACGATCTACGCTGGGCTTGGCACCGCTCGCTGCTGATGCTTGTTTCTTCGCTCGTGTGCTCGTCGTGCTCGTGTCTTAGTTGGATGTTGGCTCCTCTAGTCTTTTTCCGGTGTTTATCAATCAATGAGCAAGCATGCCGACATGCTGCGCTCCCGGCTGTCGCAGCGGATACGCCGCCTCACAAGCTTCCAAAAGTGACGAAAAGCGTCATTTTTTTACCGCTCCGAAGGATGCTGTGCGCCTGAAGGTATGGCAGAAAGCGATCCCTCTGTAGAGGAAACGTACTACAAGGTAGGCAGCTGGTAGTGAACTGAAGCGACTTGCTTCATTCCTTTATTTGCACATCAAACTTAACAACACGTGGCGCCATCTAGGTGAGTATATTAGTACAGGTTACTAGCGCCACTCCACATCTCCCCTTCTAATAGAAATCCTATTTACAAATTCAAACGTCGAGGAGGGATGACTGCCCGGCCACACCGGGTCCTCTGGACTCCCTCAGGCTGTTGGGGTGCCGGGGGTCTTGGGCTCACCACCTCAGGGGCCGCCGGACTGCCGGGGCCATGCTGCTCACGTTCGGGAGGTTCCGGGCCAGGTGACTGGGCTGGCTCCTCTGGACGGTACGGAACCAGGTGCTTGCGGTTCCGCTGCAGAACCCCTTGTGGCGTC
Organism: Ixodes ricinus; assembly: GCA_037355805.1. NCBI lineage: Eukaryota > Metazoa > Arthropoda > Arachnida > Ixodida > Ixodidae > Ixodes > Ixodes ricinus. The sequence continues at coordinate 4,790 of JAZHYW010013701.1, read as the reverse complement.
TCCACTATGTATGACACGTGGGCGCTGTGCTCGACTCAGCACCGTCGCACTGCACCGAGCGTCTTTTACCCACACCTTGTCGCCCCCAGCGAGCCCACGCAGTTCTTTCGCCGCATGCCGACGATTGTAGTCCGCCGTCTGTCGACGCTTGTCCTGCCTGTCCCTCTCGAGGAACACCTCCGTCGACGGCCACTCGGGTTTCAACTTCTCTGGTGGTTTGAGCATCCTGGTCCGCAGTCGCCGTCCCATCAGAAGTTGCGCCGGGCTGAATCCGGATCGCCCCGGTGTATCCCTGAAGACTAGGAGTGCCAGGAACGGATCGTCGCCCTTTCGCAGTAGGTCCTTGACGGTCCGGATCGCGCGTTCGACTTCTCCGTTGGACTGCGGGTAGTGCGGGCTGCTTGTTGTGTGCACGAAACCATAGTCCCGCGCGAAGTTGGCAAACTCAGCAGCTGCAAACTGCGGGCCGTTGTCGCTGCGAACGACCTCTGGAATGCCAAAACGCGCAAGCACGCTCTTCACAGCAGTGATCACCGAGTAACATGTAGTGCTCTTGAGTGTGATAACTTCAGGATACCGCGAAAAGTAGTCAACAATCAACAAAAAGTCTTGACCGTTGAAATGAAACAAATCTATTCCCAGCTGCTGCCAGGGGAGTTCAGGGGAAGGTGATGAGATGAGAGGTTCAGCACGCTGAATCCTTGTAGTTGCGCACCGTTCGCAGTCCTCCACCATGGACTTGATCTGCTTACTCACACCAGGCCACCACACCGAGTCACGTGCTCGAGCGCGACAACGATTCACGCCCTGGTGACCCTCGTGGATGAACCCAAGAACCTCACCCTGAAGTGATGCTGGGACGACTAGACGACTCCCCTTGAGGAGCAACCCGTCGCACACCGTGAACTCGCCCCTATGTTTCCAGTACTTGAGGAGATTCACCGCCACCTTGGGTTTCACTGGCCAGCCTTGCTCGCAGTACTTCAAGAGAATGACGCACTCGCCGTCTGAAGCTTGCTCTTGACGCAACCTGTCGAGTCTCACTGGTGACTTGTCCTGGATGCCCTGGACCACGCTCTCGACGAACAGCTCCACGGCACCGACCGCTGGTGATGCCTGCTCCAACGGCGCCCTGGACAAAGTGTCAGCCGTCGCCAACAACTTGCCGGGAACGTGAAGAACCTTGAACTGGTACCTCATCAATTTAAGGCGGAGGCGTTGAACCCTTGGTGGGAGCATATCTACGTCCATGCTGCCGAATAAAGACGTCAAGGGCAGGTGGTCGGTCTCCACCACGAACTGTAGACCTCGGACGTATTCATCAAATCGCTGAACGGCCCAGGTGATCGCCAAAGCCTCCTTCTCCGTCTGGCTGTACCTTTGTTCGGTGGGTGTTAAGGAGCGGGAAGCAAAAGCCACCGCCCGACGCTCTCCCGAAGACTGGTCTTGTAAGAGTACCGCACCGAGTCCGAACGAGCTGGCGTCCGCCGACACGATAGTAGGTAGCGCTGGGTGGTACCTGGCCATGCAGACCTCCGAAGACAGCATCCTTTTCAGGTTCAGGAAGGCAGCCTGTTGATCCGGGCCCCAGGTCCAGGCACTGTTCTTGCTCAGCAAGGCACGAAGAGGAGCAGTCGTGTCCGACAGGTGTGGTAAGAACCTGCCACACGTGGTTCACCATCCCGAGAAGCCTCCGGATCCCACCAACGTCCACCGGTGGTTCCATTCCTTGAACCGCTTCACACTTCTTAGGGTCTGGCGAGATGCCGTGCTCGTTGACGACAACCCCCAGGAAGTCGACAGTTGTCACGCCGAACTTGCACTTTTCCCTGTTGAGCGTCAGGCCCGCCTTGCTCAAGCGCTGCAACACCTCTGTCAGGCGCTGGTCATGCTCCGCACGGTCTTGACCGAACACAAGGATATCGTCAATCATGTTGACGGCGCCAGTCTGCCCTTCCAAAATGTTGGCCATCACACGCTGGAAATACTCGGGCGCTGAGGTGATGCCAAAAGGCAGACGGCGAAAGCAGTAACGCCCGAAAGGAGTTATGAAGGTCGTCATCTCTTGACAACCCTCCGTCAACTTGACTTGGTGAAAGCTTGACGTCGCGTCGAGCTTCGAGAACACCCGTGCGTCCCCGAGAAGACCCAAAACTTGGTCAACCGTGGGCAGGATGTGGCGTTCCCGGAGGACGACCTTGTTCAACTTTGTAAGGTCAACGCACAGTCGATACCCTCCAGCTGATTTCGGCACCACCACAAGTCCTGCACACCATGGCGTCGGGTTGACAACCCGACGAATGACGCCCTTGCTTTCCATCTTGTCCAACTCAGACTTGACCACGTCTCGCAGTGGAATCGGTATCCGCCTTGCAACAGGCAACGAAAATGGAACAGCCTCCGGTTGCAGACGAATTGTGTATTCGCCAGGAAGCTCACCAAGGCCTTGAAACAGCTCAGACGGAACGACCACCCCGGCTTGTTGCAGAGGAACTTCTGGGATGTGGTCCACGAACTTCACGACTCCCAGGGCTTGAATTGCAGGGAAACCCAAAAGAGGCACAGTCTGGGAACGGACGACGTACAACTCCTGCGTCACACACTTGTCCTTCCACGACAAACTGGCCGTGAAGGTCCCCAAAACCTCCAGTGGATGCCCGCCCGGTCCAGTCAGCTCTCCGCCCGGTCGCTGAAGATGCGCTGGGATTCCCGAGAACGTGCTTGGTACGACGGACACCTCGGCACCGCTGTCCACTTTAAAGTTCAGGGCCAGTCCGTTGACCTTGACCACGACGAACTTGCTTCTGGTACCGTCCCTTGCGCTGACAGCCGCGAGTTCTACCGACGACAACTTGCCTTTTCTTGCCCGGCAAACTGCAGCAAAGTGCCCTTTCTTGTGACACAGATTGCAAGCTGCTCTGTTGGCGGGACACTCCGAACGCGAATGGGAAGACCGTCCACAGTAGATGCATAGGGAGGTCACCGACCCGCCCGTCGCCTGTGCTTGCGCTTGTCTCGGTGGGCGGTGCTTTTTCACCTTGGCCGCATCGATGTTTAACGCAGTGGTCCCCGATGCCGCTGAGTCACGAAGTTTTCGTTCCGCTTCGGAATCTTCGTGCTGACGCACCTGAACGAGAGCTTCTTCGAGCGTCAATTTTGAGCTTCGGCAGAGTCGGTCCGATAACTTAGTATCAAGCAAACCGACGACGAAGCGATCCCTTATCAGACGGTCCTCAACTTCGGGTGGGCGGTAGTTGCACCGCTTCGCCATGTTACAAAGAGCAGTGTAAAATGCGTCCGCTGACTCACCGGGCTGCTGAGCGCGTCTGAGGAACCGTGCACTTTCGTACAGCTCATTCACGGGATGCACGAAGTAGCCGTCGAACTTTTCCTTGACCTTGGCGTAGTCGCCGAGCTCGTCCTCCCCGAGTGCGAGTGAAGTCAAGATGGTTCGTGCTTGAGGTCCCATGCAGTAGAGCAAAGTTCGTGTGCGCACTTCGTCTTTTGCCGCGTAGAGACCCGATGCGAACGAATAGTCCTCGAAGCGTTGTACCCATTGCGGCCACTGACCCGCATTCTTGAAGTCGAACTGCTGCGGTGGCTGCACGACGAAGCTGGGGGTGCGGCCGCCATCGGTTTCCCCGACTCGCTGCTGCCGGTCATTGCGTAGCGCAAACTCCCGAGCTGCCGCTGTCGAGACCGCCTCGGCGGAATCGGCGTAGACGAGTGGTTCTGCGGGCTGCCGCCACTTCTGACACCATGTAGAGGAAACGTACTCCAAGGCAGGCAGCCGGTAGTGAACTGAAGCGACTTGCTTCATTCCTTTATTTACATATCAAACTTAACAACACGTGGCGCCATCTAGGTGAGTATATTAGTACAGGTTACTAGCGTCCCTCCACACCCTCGAAAAAGTTCACGCTCACACCAAAAAGCTATGTGTGCGATTTGCACTTCCAGCCGGACGACATTGATCGTCATTACTCGCACGTGATTAATGGGCAGACGGTTCTGATCCCCAGGGGCCAATGGTCATTGAAGAAAGGTGCCGTGCCACGTCTGTTTCCGAATGTCCCCGCGCATCTTTCGAAACCAACGACGAAGAGGGTCAAACGAAAGCCCCCCGCCGATCGCAGCGTTGCTCAGACTGGAGCCAGTTGTGTGACCCATGAAGTGACCAATGCAGATGAGGCAGAAGACGATGGCGTCAACCTTGCGAGCAGGCCCACTGACGTTTTCGACGTCTTCTCCGGAATCGATGCAACCCAATCGCCAGTCGAAGGATGGTCCCTTCAAAGGACGTCCGACAACCACACGATTTTCTTCAAGCTTGTGGAGAATCAAGGCGTAGTTTCGGTGATGAGGGCGGTCACGTTCAGAAAGGACCTTCCTGTAGTTGTCGGTGTAGGGGGAAAGCTGGTACCAGAGGCAAGCTACAGGAGCCCAAGTTCGACGGATGTTCAACTGCGGTTGACAACTCTCGAAGAATTGAGAGTGTTTTTGAGCTATGTTGACTCCCTCAAGGTTTGTGCTGGATGCCCCTGTGAAAAGTTTCCAACTGTCCCAACCTCAAAAACAGCTGTCCGGGACGGGGATGTGTGGCGCAGAAAGACGTGCCTAGTGCTTTCAGAACTGACAACATGCCGAGAGTGCCGCCTCACACGAAAGAGTCCTCTGCGAAAGAGAAAAAGAAACTCTTCGAAACCAACAACTTCTCAAAGGAAGCCTCGTGTACTCGTGAAAAACCTCCGAAGGAAAGCCATCCGGGCTACAGCTTTTCGTGAAAAAGC